>BSBK01003682.1:337500-635000 GCA_027943335.1 Chamaecyparis obtusa | reverse complement strand
TGCTTGATTCCTTCTTTGACTGAGTTGTTCGGTTGGTTTGCCAAGTTATTTCCCATCGCTCAGTAATCTTGTTCACCGAGTGGTTTATTTTTTATTTCCTATTGAGGCTGACTTATGCATTGAATTTTGGTCACAGAGTTAATGTTGGTATCATTCATTGGGGAGCGTGTGGACCTAGATCTGGTTGTTTCTTTTTCTAATGAAGGATTTAAAGGCTGACTTATTTTGGTAGCCTCTTGTATAAATAAAGTAGTTCGTTATAGTTTCAGGGATCAATTTTTGGAGGAGTTAGAGGATAGTTTTTAAAAGATGAATCCTCACTTATTAGAGGACTTATGTATTGATCTTTGAATGTATTTGGCCATAGCTAGGAAGACCTTATAGATCATCATGTATGAATCCATTGAGGAATAATATATGAAGTTTTATGCATTCTCTCTTCCTTGTTGTGTGTTTTATTCTACATGTGTGATCTCTGCAAGGGGGTTGTGATTAAGGTGTTCCTTTGGTCCTTCATCCTTCCCTCCCTTGCATCAGGTGGTATCAGAGCAAGGTTGAGATTTGGATCTAAACTTGTGAGTTTAGGTTGAGGGTTCCTACTTGCAAACCCTAGTTGATATTTTTTGTGGGGTAGCAAATTGTGATCTGACCTACAATTGCAGAGGGTTTCAAGATAATTCATGGAAGGCAAGATGCAGATCTAGGATTGGAAGATATGTTAAGATAGATTGTTGCTAGGTTAGAATTTGTTGAGAAAACCATGTGCTGAGGAAGACATCTTGAGGATGTTAGTGATGAATAAATTGAAGAGGAACAAGGTGAAGCTAAACCTGCACCTGTGATGGATCGGGGTGAGGAAATATTTTTGAAGGCATCAACAAATCTGAAATCTACACCACATTTAAATCCTCCTGAGTATAGTGGAAAGCTAGATTCAGATGAATTGATGGATTAGATCACTGACATGGAGAAGTATTTTGAGTATGAAAATGTTCCTGAGGAAAAGAAGGTGAAGATTAAAAGCACTCAGTTGAAAATTCATGCATCCTTGTGGTGGGAACATCTGCAGTTGGATAGAAAAAGAAAAGACAAAGACAAAATCAAGGTATGGAATAAGATGGTGTATAAGTTGAAAGGAAAGTTCTTACCATGTGATTATCATATTAACCTAGTCAAACGAATGCAAAGTTTGAGGAAAAAATATAGCTTGGTAAAAGATTATACCGAGGAATTCTATCGATTAAATATCAGATTTGGACATGATGAGGATGAATTAGAAAGAATTTCTAGTTACCTAAATGGGTTAAAAGTTTCCATCCAAGAGGAAATCAATTTGGTTAAGTTGGAAAGTATTAAAGAAGCTTATCAATTTTCCTTGAAAGCTAAGGAGAAATTAAACAAAAGACATGAACAAATACAAAGAGGAAGAGGTGGTATATTCTATAGAGGAAGAGGTAGATCTTATGGTGAAAACATTAGATCTGATCAAGACAAAAAAAATTAGGATAAAGGAAAGACTGAGTGGAAAAGTGAAAGTTATGCTAGAGGAAGAGGTAGTATCTACTAAGGAGGTTATAGAAGAGGTGGATTCCTAGGAAATTTTTACAATTTTGGAGAAGAAGGACATAGGTCATTTGAGTGTACACATGCAAGTAAGAAGGTTGGTAGCAGTAGAAATGCTTTGGTGCAAGAAGACTCACCAAATGAACCTGAGAAAGAAAAGAACTTGATGGTCAAGAGAGCACTATGGAGTGAAAGTAAAAAGGAAGATCCAGTAAGGAAAATCTTGTTTAAGACCAGATGTAGTGTTTCTAATGAAGTGTGTAAGGTAATCATTGATAGTGGAAGCTTAGAGAATTTGGCATATGAGAAAATGGTTGCAAAGTTGTAGTTGGAAAGGTTGAAACACCTAAAACCTTATCAAATTTCATGGATCAAGGATGAGCATACACTATTGGTAAGTGAAAAATGTTATGTGAATTTGAAAATTGGAAAGTACTATGATAAAGTGTTGTGTGATATCATGCTTATGGATTGTTGTCATATTTTGTTGGGTAGACCTTGGCAATATGATAGACATGCTATATATGATGGGAGATTGCATAAATATACCATTTGGGTTGATGGGAGATGAAAAATCTTGTTGCCTTTGATTGAAGAACCTATTAGTAATGTTTGTACATCTATGAAAATTTGTTTGATGGAAGGAAGAAAGTTTGTTAAGGAATTAAAGAAGAATGATGTATGTTTTGTTGTGATTCCTAACAAACCAAGTGAGAAAATAGTGGATAACATCCCTAAAGAGGTTGATAAGATACTCACCGAGTATAAAGAGATCATTTTTGATAATGTACCTAATGGTTTTCCACCAAAGAGAAGCATTGATCATTGTATAGATCTGATTCTAGGAGCTAGTTTACTGAATAAGGCACTACATCGGTTAACACATACTGAGAATCAAGAATTAAACCAAAAAATCCAAGAATTGTTGCAGAAAGGTTTGATAAGAGAAATTTTGAGTCCATGTGAAATACCAACTATATTGGCACCTATGAAGAATGGAGAATGTGTATTGATTCTAGAGAAACAAACAAGATAACAATGAAATATAGGTTTCCTATATCGAGAATGGATGACATAATGGATAGTTTGACTCGAGCAAAGTATTTTACCAAAATTGATTTGAAAAGTGGGTATCATCATATTAGAATCAAAGAAGGTGATGAGTGGAAGAATCCTTTTAAAACAAGAGAAGGTTTGTATGAGTGGTTGGTTATGCCTTTTGGTTTACCTAATACACCGAGTACTTTTATGAGATTGATGAATCAGATTTTGAAGAAATTTTTGGGTAAATGTGTGATTGTATATCTAGATGACATTCTGATATTTAGTAAGTCCAGAGAGGAACATGTGTTGCACACTAAGCAAGTATTGTAGAGGTTGAAAGAAGAAAAGTTATTGATTAACTTGAAAAAGTGTTCCTTCATGAAAGAAGAGATTGTGTATTTAGGATTTGTGATTTCAACTGATGGTTTGAAGATGGATCTTGAAAAGGTTGAAGCTATTTTGAATTGGCCTACACTTGAAAATGCTAGTGAGGTAAGATCATTTCATGGTTTAGCAAGTTTTTACCTAAATTTCATCAAAAATTTTAGTTCAATTTGCAATGCTATGACTGAGACTATGAGAGAAGATAAAAGAGAATTCAAGTGGACACATGGTGCTAATAAAATTTTTGAGAATTTGAAGTAGAAGGTTTCTTAATTTCCTGTGTTAGCTTTACCTGATTTTAATAAGGTATTTCAAGTTGAATGTGATGCAAGTGGTAAAGCAGTAGGAGTTGTGTTAAGTCAAGAAGGTAAACCTATTGCTTTCTTTAGTGAGAAATTAAATGATGCAAAAAGGAAATATTTTGTGTATGATCAAGACTTCTATGGTATTGATCAAGCCCTAAAGAAATGGAGACATTATTTGATACTGACTAAATTTGTGTTGTATACTGATCATAAGGCTTTACAATATTTGGGTAGTCAGAATAAGTTGAATGAAAGACATATTAAATGGGTTGAATATCTGCAGAATTATACATTTGTGATAAAACATAAGAGTGGAGTCACTAACCGAGTTGCTGATGCATTGAGTAGAAGAAGATCTTTGATGATTGAAATGAGAATTGAAGCTCTTGGTTTTGATGACATGAAAGATTTGTATGAAATTGATCCTAATTTTTTTGAGCCATGGAGGAAGTGAAAAGCACCTATTCAAGATCAACTGAGTACTAAATGGGAAGACTATTTCATTCAAGAAGGTATGTTGTTTAAAGCTATTCAGTTGTGTCTACTAAGAGGATCAATGATAACTAATTTGATAAAGGACAAACATAGTAGTGGTTTTGCTAGACATTTTGGTATTGATAAAACATTAAATTTTCTTAAGGAGAAATACTTTTGGCCACAGTTGTATAAGGATGTTCAAAAATTTGTGAAAAGTTATGCAGTTTGTCAAGTTGCAAAGGGAGTAAGTCAGAATACTGGATTGTATATGGCAATTTATGTTCTTGAGAAACCTTGGATTGATATCAGTATGGATTTTGTTCTTGGCTTACCGAAGACAGTGACAGGTAATGATTCCATATTTATTGTTGTGGATAGATTTTCTAAGATGAAACATTTTATACCCTATAGAAAGACATCAGATGCAGTGCATATAGAAGATCTTTTCTTTAAGGAAATTGTCAGATTGCATGGATTATTGAGGAGTACCATCTCTGACCAAGACAGTAAATTTTTTGGATACTTTTGGAAGACTCTTTGGAAAATGTTGGGTACCGAGTTGAGGTATAGTTATACATTTCACCGACAAAATGATGGATAAATAGAGGTTGTAAATAGAAGTTTGGGTAATCTTTTAAGATGCTTAGTTGGAGATAAACTGAGAAACTGGGATTCTATGTTGGCACAAGAAGAGTTTTCATGCAATAATTCAATGATTAGGAGTATTGGAAAAACACCTTTTGAGATTGTTAATGTTATACAACCAAGAGGTATATCAAATTTGAAGGACATTACTAGTGAAG
Organism: Chamaecyparis obtusa; assembly: GCA_027943335.1. Classification (NCBI taxonomy): domain Eukaryota; kingdom Viridiplantae; phylum Streptophyta; class Pinopsida; order Cupressales; family Cupressaceae; genus Chamaecyparis; species Chamaecyparis obtusa. Next base: position 630,424 of record BSBK01003682.1, on the reverse strand, counting down.
AAAAGAGAAGTGTTGAAGGAGAAAATTTTTTTGAATTCATGAAGACATTGCATGAGGAAGTAAAACATAAGCTGGAAGATAGTAATTAGAAATACAAAGATAGAGCAGATAGATCAAGAAGACATAAGAATTTTATAGTTGGGGATGAAGTAATGGTACACTTGAAGAAAGGCAGATTTCTTGTTGGAACCTATGGAAAGTTGGAAATGAAGAAATTTGGTCCTTGAAAAGTATTGAGGAAATTTGACAATGGAAATTCTTATGAGATTGAATTACCTAATGACATGGATATATCACCTATATTCAATATTTCAAACTTGTATGAGTATCATGAACCTAATGAAGACATGAAAATATTGAATGATTATCCTAAGAAGCATACATAAGAAGTTGAGAAGATTTTGGAACATAGAGTTGGTGGAAGCACAAGAGGAAAGGAGTACATGGGGTATCTGGTAAAAAGGAAGAACAAACCAATTGAAGATAGCTCGTAGATTTCACAAATTGAGTTGGTTTTTGCTTGAGTTGTACCTACTGAATGATTCAAAGAATCATTTCAAACAACCCCATATGTCTGATGTAGGAGAATCTTAGGTTCCTAGTAATGCTAGGTCACCAAAAAAAAGTTTGAGTTGTTCAGTTTGCTCAGTAGTTGCTCGATTCCTTCTTTGATCGAGTTGTTCAGTTGGTTTGCCAAGTTATTTCCTATCACTCAGTTAATGTTGGTATCATTCATTGGGGAGTGTGTGGACCTAGATCTGGTCATTTCTTTATCTAATGATGGATCTGAAGGCCGACTTGTTTTGGTAACCTCTTGTATAAATAAAGTGGTTGGTTATAGTTTGAGGGATCCATTTTTAGAGGAGTTAGAAGATAGTTTCAAAAAGATGAATCCTCGCTTGTTGGAGGACTTATGAATTGATCTTTGAATGTATCTAGCCATAACTAGGAAGGCCTTACAACTTGACATGTATGAATCCATTGAGGAATAATATATGAAGTTTTCTGCATTCTCTCTTCCTTGTTGTGTGTTTGCTTCCACATGTGTGATCTCTGCAAGGCGGTTGTGATTAAGTTGTGCCTTTGGCCCTTCATCCTTATCTCCCTTGCGTCACATGCCTACATGCTTGTTTACGATAGTATAAAGCAGGCTTTAGATAGACACAATTTTAGACATGTTAGAAATGCCCTCCATTCTCATGGTCGTGACACTGATGTTTCAATGCAATCAAGAATCCATTGCAGAGTAGCCTCTCTCTTGGACATCATCAATATTGACAAGGCATCAAATGCAGCTTCACATGCTTCATAGGCTCCAACATCAGCAAAAACATGAAGCTAGTTATTGGCTCCAGTGCCAGATCTTAATTTTACCTTGCAAACTAAGGGTTATTATTTTGGCTGGGGTAATGATTTACCAGATCAAAAAGTTTCAAATGATGGTTTGTCATGTTTACAATCTTCTACTAGGGACACCTCATCTCTAGTTTCGAGAGGTCTGTGTGAGGAGCCCGAGTCTTCAATTTTAATCAATTTGGGTAATCGATGCTCGTAAGGAGCTACAGTCCCCTCGAATATGGAAGAGTAAATATAGTCCCTTAAATTTTCACATGACCATCCCAATTTTTTCATGTACACAATTTGAGCACATTTTTTGTAGCGAATTTTGTATTGTGCTTATGCCCTAAATGTTCTAATGTATGTAAGACTTTGTTCATCAGACTAGGGCTCTTTATTTTACTCTAAGGTTGGAGATTTCATGAACATTTTGATAAACTGTTTCCTACCCCACTCGTAACCTCTTGCATTGTACAATTGAATATGACATAAGAGATGTCTTCATGGTAGTATTTGGTTCTAGATTCTTGTATCTTTCTGGAAGAATTGTACATTTGTAATTAGGCAAGGATATTGGGTTTTCTTACTAGTTCTTTCCCAATTGAACCCTTGAACTAGATTCATATATATATATATATATATATATATATATATATATATATATATATATATATATATATATATATATATATATATATATATATATATATATATATATATATATAAAATATTAGTGGTTCGCCCACTTTTGATTAAAAAAAAATAGTTTAGATTAAAAAGCAATGATTGACAATGAATGGTTAAGATTCAATAAAGCTTATTTATGGTGAGAAAAGCAAGGTAGAACTAATTGCTTTATTTGAGACGTGGATGGAATTGAAGACTTAATTAACATTAAATAATTATTTAATCGTGTGCATGAAAGAATAATAAATAAAAGAATGATTTTATTTATTTCAGAGGAAGTTGTTTTCTTAAAAAAAGAGAATAATTAGATAAATTATAGAACTTATTTAATCATAAAAGATTGAGATAAATAAATAATATAAAGATTTATTCATTTTTAGAAGAGATTTTGTTTCCTTCAAGAAAATTGAATAATTAAATAAATTAAAGAACTTAATAAATTATAGAAGATTGAGATAAATAAATTAAATAAAGATATTTTTAAAGTTTTAGAAGACTTTATTTTCTTTGAAAAAGGTGAAAAATTAAATAAATTTAAAAAAATTATTTAATTATAAAACATAGAAACTAATAAATAAAATAAATATTTTATTTATCTTTAGAAGTGATTTTACTTTCTTCAAGAAAAGTAAATAATTAAATAAATAAAAAAATATTTAATTATAGAAGACTTAGTTAGCTAATTACATAATTAAAATAATCAATTTATTATGTGGAAAATTAGAAGAATATCTTTAAATAAATAACAAAAGGTATTTAATTAAAGTGGAGGAAATTGATTAATTAAATAATAAAAATTATTTAATTATTATTAGATGAAAATTAGATAACTAAATAATGAAAACTTATTTAATTATGAGAAGGGAGGGAAATGTTAATTTTTTGAATTTGAATTAGAAGAATGACACTAAATTCATTAAATAATTAAAATTATTTAATTAATTAAGAAGAAAGTAAAATTGTTGCTTGTAGATGTAGGACAATGATAGGTGTCTATATTTTGTCCCTCTTTGAGATAATGTGATTTTGAGTTATATTTCAAAGTATAATCATGAAAATTTTACCTTAATATGCCTTAGTGAGAATATGGTGATGACGGGGTAATACGGGCACTCTTAAGAGACTGTTTCTGCAATAAAGACATGAATGATCTCTCGAAAGAAGAACAAAGTTGTTAGCTAAATGATGAAAGAGAGGAATACTTAGTAAGAATAAAAGAATGTTAGTAGGTGATGATGATTGCTTGATGGAAATTTCACAAAAAGATTGTTGATAAGAATTATATCTAGTTTTAGGAAGCACCTGTCTTGTATAAGACTAATGAAAACATTTCGTTTCAGGGAAGACATACCTTGTATAAGATAAGTGACAATGTCTAGTTTAAGAAAAGATACATCCTATATAAGAAAAAAGATAATTGACTAATTTGATAGATACAAGAAATATTAATGACATGACTAGAGTTTAAGAGACAATTAGGTGGATTGATAAAAATAAATTGACATTAAAATCCTAAATTTGTAAATACCATATTAGTTTGAATATTTATGCTTTGAGTAATTATTTTCATCATTGAGCTAGTTTTATTTAGCAAGCAAGTATGTCCACATCAAGATATTGACAAGTCAAGATTGGCTCTTCCATTTGCATTTAACAAGTACTTATAATAAACAAGGAATGTTTCCATCCATCTAAGGGTGCAAACATTAAGGGTTGAGGTATGCATGATAGTCATAAGCATTGTGATTGATGAAATTTTTTGTGCATCAAATACTTTTATCATATGTGAACATGCCAATCATAGACACCCAAATCCATGTCCTCAAACTTCATGAAAAATATCCCATAAATAGTAGACAATAAAATAAAGTTATGAACCATCTCAGTTTCTCTAACCACTTGTGAATATCCAAGAGAATCTTAGGAACATGACTTACAAAAAATAAAAATAGGATAAGGATCACTTAACCAAACTAGTGAAAAACCACAATGATCTTGCCAAAGATGAGTGTTTCTTGATAGGATAATGTTTGATAGGATGTCTATTGTAGGAAGGATGTTGATAAACAACAATTGATTGAATATCTTGAGGGAGAGTTTGACAATGGATTGGATATTTGAAAGAAGGTGATTGATGATCATCGAGCTACTAATGTGTATGTCAGGCATTAATTATCATGATGGTTACAAACATCTTAAGAAGGAGATAATAATGAAGGAATAATATATCTACATAAAGATGAGATGGATGAGAAAGATATGGATATACTATTCATTGGGTAACTTATTGATGAGTCTATGGCATTATGTTAGTAATTTGATTGTACTAAATGAATCTATTATGGATTGAAGATCAAGAATGAAGAAGTTCATGTGGTTAGTAAATGGAGAATTCAATATACACTGAGAAAGTATAGTGTATACTAAGTACAATGTTAACCGAGCTAGTTATCACCGACACATTATGGTATTGATTGAGTGAAAGAAATAAATGGAACTTATGACTGCCGACTAAATGATGATGAGTTGGACAATTATTTATGATTCTAAGGTAAATGATAATGTTTTTTATGATGATAAAAATTTGACAAAATTCAAAGATGATCGGATGAAGGAGAATGAAACATGTTATTGACACAATTGCCGATGAAGGTTAAAGTGGAAAAATCAATGGTGAAGTTTAAGAGGCAAAATCTATGGATGAAAATAAAATGGTTTATGATGTCTATATAAAGAGACAAGAGATCCATTATTGAGTCTTTTGTATAAGAATTCACATGAAAGGATTGAATTCATGCAAGACTGATCAAACTAGTTGAAGATAGAACCAAGCAATTCTACAGACAACACCGAGCGTAGAGAAAAACAATTACCAAGAAAAACAAAGTTGGAGGAAACAAAAGATTGAATTGATTATTTGATGAAGGGGCATTCTTGGTCCTCGGTGAAACTACATGGTGGTTTGTTATTTTGGTTGGTGTTACTCAGTTTCATCCTTAAGCGACGGTCTTAGTTATTGAAGGAAGCTCGGTCATTGAAGGAACTGAGTAATCTCTAGCACTCAGTGAAAGTGTTACTCGACGATGCCTGTGGTACTCGGTTGACACTAGTGCTCGATGATGCTTGGCATGCTCAGTTATTTCAGTGTTCTCGGTAGTTCTGGTTTACCAACTAGAGTTCTGTGTGATTTGTTGGGCTGACTTGGTGCATTTATTGTTGGTAGCTGTTGTTACAAGCCAACATGTTGAATTAAATGTTTGTAAAGCAATTTGGAAGCTGACTTGTATGGCATTTAGTATTTGTTTGTAGGAGTTAAGGATTTCATCCAACTGACTTGTGGCTGATGATTAATATTTAAGGGGTGTTTGGGTAGTTGTTTAGGAGAGGAACATCACAACAGACATCAGTTTGGATGTGTTGGAAGAGATAGAGTTGGTGAAGTTGTGGAAAACATCCTGTGAGATCTTGTAGATTAGATTGTTATCTGATAGTTTGGAATAGCAGAGCTAGTGGTTTGCACACTTGGAGACAAGGAGATTTCTTGGAGGCTTGCGAGCTCAAGTTTAGATCTACCTTAGGGTTTCCATTAGTTACTGATAGTTTTTAGAACTAAAATAGCTAGAGTTGTATTGGATCTTGTGATCTTGTAGAATTATTTCTGATTGTAATTGGCCCTAACCGGGAAGGCCTTAAAGCCGGGCATGTTAATGAAAATTAATTTGAAACAATTGTTGTTGTTGAGTATTCTGCTATGTTGATTGTTGGCTACAAGGTTTGGACTATCCTAACTTGGATCCACCATCCTTGACTATGTTAGGTGGTATCAAAGCTGAGTTGATCTTGTGGAGTAAAGGTTGACCTAGCAAGGTTGATCTTGCAAAGTTGATCTTGTTGGTGAAGAGATCATAAGATCAATGTTGTAGATCCATGGCACTAAACTTGTGGAATTGTTCCCTAGTTGTTTACAAGGTGGTAGATTGCGATTTGACTTGCTTGCAACTTGGAGATTGTCACAAGGTGGTCAGTGTAGGGTTTGTTGCAGAGGGTTTTCTCTTATCTTTAAGGATGTCTCCTAGAAGATTGGACCCTAGAGTTATTACTAACCTCTGTGATACTGTAGAATCTAGGATTACAGAGAAAGTGAAATCAGATTTTAGATCTGAGATGGAACTGATGAAGAATGACATGGTTGCTAAGATCGTGAGAGTTGTTATTGGTGTACCTCAGAATGTTGGTACTGAGGATGGTTATGAAGAAGTTGCTAAAGAATTTGAAGCTATTGGATCTAGTGGTGATGACCAGAGGGATAGATCTGGTGAAGACAAAACTACTCAGTTACATAGATCTAGAGCTTGGTTAAGTAATAGTTATCGAATGGAAGTTTCTAATTTCTCTGGTACCTTAAAACTCAAGAAATTGATCGATTGGATTGGTGAACTTGAAGATTTTTTTGAGCTGGAAGAAATTGAAGATCCTCTTCTAGTGAGATTAGCACAGACTAAGTTGAAAGGACATGCTACTCTTTGGTGGAAAGAACTACAAAGAGATAGAGAAGATGAAGGTGAAATGAAGATCAATCAGTGGAAGTTGATGGTGACAAATTTGAAAGCTAAGTTCATACCTGCTAACTATGAGATTCACTTGTTTAAGAAGTTGCAGAATCTAAAGCAGAAGGAATTGTCTATTGAAGATTATAACAAGGAGTTCTACAAGCTTACTATTCGGTCTGGACACAGAGAACTTGGTAAGGAAAAGGTATTTTGGTATGTGAATGGTCTGAGATTCAATATTCAAGATGAGCTTGGTATGCTAAAGATTAATTCTATTGAAGATTCTTATCAGTATGCTTTGAAGGCAGAAGATACGTTGAAGAGGAAACAACATGGTAACTCTTGAGGGAAGGAGAAGATTGATCACTTAGTCAAGGATAAACCGACTGATGCAGAAGATGAACATAAACTTGTAGAACTAAAGAAGAAGATAGGTAGAGTTATCTTTAAGGGTAATTTTTATAAATGTGGAGAGGAAGGACACCATTCTTTTGAGTGTACCCAAAAGAATCTTGGTGACTGATGAACTGCTGTGGTAAATGAGAACATTCAGAATGAACCTGAATCTAAGAACCTTCTACTTTGGTGAACATTGCTCGGTACAAAGGAGGAACCTTGTTAGAGGAGTAACTTGTTTAGGACTTGATGCAAGTCTGGAGGTAAACTCTATGATATTATTGTGGATAGTGGTAGTATTGATAACCTTGTTGTTGAGGACATGGTTTAGAAATTTTGTTTGAATAGAATAAAACTTCCTTGTCCTTATAGGATTGTCTGGTTGCAAGATGATCATGCTTTGGAAGTTAGAGAAAAATGCTTTGTTGATGTTCAGATTGGCTAGTATAAGGATCTTGTCTTATGTGATATTGTGAAGATGAATAGTTGTGATATATTGCTCGGTAGACCTTGGCAATTTTATTGCAGAGCTATGTATGATTGTGTAAAGAATGTGTTTACTATTGAGAAGGATGACATGAAGTTTCCCTGATGTCTTTTCTAGATACAACACTCAATAGGAGAAGGCTATGTATCAGTAGTTGAGTTGAGTTGGTGGATCTTGAGAAAATGAATGATCAATTTGGAGAACAGATCTGTGTGTTGTCAAGGAAAGACTTGAAAAGATAGAGAAAGTTAAAGTGGAAGAGTATGCAAAGTGAAAAGATGGAGGAATTGTATGAGAAGAACCAGTTCAGGATTTATGTGTTGAATCCTGGAAGATGTTCTTCTCACATATGAACATCTTTTCAAACTTGGGGTGTCTGATGCAGGGGCATTCTTGGTGCTCGGTGAAACTACATGGTGTTTTGTTATTTTGGTCAGTGTTACTCAATTGCAGCCTTAACTTATGGTCTTAGTTATTGAAGGAAGCTAGGTCATTGAAGGAAATTAGTAATCTTTGGCACTCGGTGATGCCTATGGTACTCGGTTGATACTGGTGTTCGGTGATGCTTGGCATACTTGGTTATTTCATTGTTGCTCAGTAGTTCTAGTTTACTGATTGGAGTTCTATGTAATTTTTTGGGCTGACTTGGTGTAATTATTATTGGTAGCTATTGTTATAGGCCAACATGTTGAATTAAATGTTTGTAAGGTGATTTGGAAGTTGACTTGTATGGAATTTAATATTTGTTTATAGGAGTTAAGGGTTTCATCCAGCTGACTTGTGGATGATGATTAGTATTTAAGGGGTGTTTGGGTATTTTTTAGGAGAGGAACATCATAATGAACATCATTTTGGATGTGCTAGAGTTGGTGAAGTTGTGGAAAAGATCTTGTGAGATCTTGCAAATCAGATTGTTATTTGATAGCTTGTAATAGCAGAGCTAGTGGTTTGCACACTTGGAGACAAGGAGATTGCTTGGAGGCTTGCAAGCTCAAGTTTAGATCTTCCTTAGGGTTTCCATCAGTTGTTGATAGTTTTCACAACTAAACTAGCTAGAGTTGTATTGGATCTTGTGATCTTGTAGAATTGTTTCTGATTGTAATTGACCCTAACCCAGAAGGCCTTACAACCAGACGTGTTAATGAAAATTACTTTGAAACAATTATTGTTTTTGAGTATTCTATTGTGTTCATGTTAGAATAACTGAGAGGGGGGTGAATCAGTTATCCACTGTCCCAAAAACAAAATGTATAATCCAAAACCATTCTTCAACTTTTGCTACTCGATAAACATAAAATACTTTCACTGTCTGTGTTTTTACCTATTATCAATTTAAAACTTATAGTAGTTACCGATCAAATTTAACATGTAATATGAAAAGCATGATAACAAACAAATATCACAATCAACACATAACACAAGAGATTTAACATGGAAACCCTATGAAGGGAAAAACCACTTGGGACCGGCAACCCAAAAATGTTCACTCTTCTGAAGTGAGGTTAGTGAAGACCCAACCCTGTTAAAGGTTACAAACACACTACTAGGTGTGACCATGTTAGAGGATTTTAGACTAGAAGTTATCATCCAACCAAGAGTCACTCTGGGGTTGACAGGATAACAATGTTCACTCTATGAATGAAACATAAAAAGACTTTCTTAGTCCACTCGGTTAAGAGATTTGACTGTGTACAATGGTTAAATATGTAACAGTAGATGATCTACCTTGAAACAAATTCTATTGTAGTTTACAGATCAATGTTCAGCTCATTCAAATCTTTCTGATCAATATATCACTTCAGATTCAATACTATATCAACTTACTATCCGTCAATAACTACTCTCTATAGCTCAGTAATTGTTATGTAGTTCAGTTCTCACTAACCAGTATAATTAGAATGCATGAAAAATCCTTCACATGATAATCCTACAATATCTTCTTCCTCCGGCATTCTTTCAACAATGAAACCAATGTCTCTTATATAGACAAGTAAATGATGAAGGGTGCTCCCCTTAATACCACAAACACATAACAGATATAGAGAAACAACAACAATATGCAAGAACAGAAAATTGGCTTATTATTATCTCCACAAATGTGGAATTACAAACTTTCAGAATTATAATATGCAAAGCCACATGGGCATTCCCTTACAATATTCTGTAGGACAAAGCCTCGAACTATTACCCAGATTTACTACCCAGAACTATTCTGAACTCCCTAAGACAATAATACAGCCTTCCTTTATAGGCAATTTTTCCACCGCCTGGGAAGGTTCTAGAATTTTAGCCAATAAGGCCGACCAAACTTAGAATTATTTTATTTTACATTTTATTACATCATAGTCAGCTCAAGATAACCTTTGAAACCCGAACAAAAATTTTGAAGAAAATTATTTTCTGCCATTTCAGGTGGCCCAACTTTCGAAGACCATAAGTCATCACCAGTTGACCCGATCAGCTATTATAACCCCATTTCAGAAATGCCACGAAGCGTTCTACAGGCTTGACCAGCGCAAGCACCCGCCACCCAAATTTTTAACCTCATCTGGGGCCTCTAAAGCCTTCAAAACTGAGTTCAAAGTTTCTGTACCCTACTACCAATACCAAAAATCTTCAATATCTTCCAATATACACTTGATCTGGCAATGAAACTTTACTGGCAGACTTATATGACCAAAATGAACCTCCAAGAAAGAAATCAGATCATTCTGAGCACATACAAAAATTACCAAAAATAGTAACTTTCCATAAATAGCAGCTCTACACAAAATAGCCCTTATTGAAAATAAAAACATAAATGTTTTTGGGTGATGCAAGATTGCTCTTACACCCAAGATGCTCCTACATCAGACACCCGGGGTAATTTGAGAAGTGACCCGGTCACGACTCAAGTGTGCAGAGGAAAACCAAGATGGCTAACCTCCTCCTTTGTTAGCCATGATGAATCTTCAATAGGTCATCCTTTCCACTTGACCAGATATTCTTCATATGTCTTGTTCCTTGTGCTTCTGCCAGCATGACTGTCCAGTATATCTTCGATCTCCTTAGTGTCTGAACTAGTTGCTGGAATACTCCACCGTACTGCTGTGATCTCATCTTCAACACCTCCTTCATGATACTCTGTCAGATCTGAAATGTTAAACACTAGTGAAATATTTAGCTCAGTAGGAAATTCTACCTCATATGCGTTTCTTGAATCATGTTTCTTCAATATCCTACATGGTCCAAACTTCTTCATTTTCAGCTTGTTATATGTACCAACTGGAAACCGCTCCTTCTGCAAATGAACCATGACTTCATCACCAACTTAAAATTCCTTATACCTCCTTTTCTCATCTGCCTTAGCCTTATATTGTGCGTTCATCTTGGTAATATGCTGCCTCACCTCCCCGTGGATGTTCTTCAAGTGTTCTGTAAAATCCTCAGCTTCAGCACTACTTATTTCTCCTTTATCTATCTTCCTCAATTCAGATGCATTTCTTGGACTACTTCCATATACAATCTGGAATGGTGATTTACCAGTGCTCCTGTTGATAGAATTATTGTATGCAAATTCCACTTGTGGTAAAATCAAATCCCATCCTGTTGGCTTATCTCCAATCAAACATCTCAGCAAATTTCTCAAACTCCTATTCACCACCTCTGTCTGTCCATCAGTCTGTGGATGATGTGATGAACTAAATTTCAAATCTGTCTTCAACTTCTTCCACAATGTATGCCAGAAATATCCAACAAACTTAGTGTCCCGATCTGAAACTATGGTCTTTGGAAAACCATGAAGTCTCACTACTTCTCTGAAAAATAATTCTGCTACATGAACAACATCATTAGTCTTCTTGCAGGGAATGAAATGTGCCATCTTTGAAAATCTATCAACCACCACAAAAATTGAATCATGTCCCCGCTGAGTCCTCGGTAAACCAAGAACAAAGTCCATGCTGATATCCTCCCAAGGCTTCTCTGGTACAGGTAATGGCTGATACAACCTTGTATTCTACTTCACTCCTTTCGCCATCTGACATACTCTGCAACTTTGTACAAACTTCTTCACATCTTGCTGCAACTACGGCCAATAATAATTCTCACTAACCAAACCAAGGGTTTTATCACGACCAAAATGTCAAGCCAATCCTCCACTATGCTTCTCCTTGATGAGATTCTCCCTCATAGAACTTCATGGAATGCACACCTGACTCCTTCTGAATAGCATATCATCCTGGATGATGAAATCCAACCATTTCATCCTGTCTAGAGTAACAGGTTCTGTACAAGCTTTCCAAGCTTCACCAAAATCAGGATCCTCTGGATACAAATTCTTGAGTTCCTTGAACCCAACCACTTCAATCTGCATTTTTGTCATCAATAGTTGCCTTCTGCTAAGAGCATCTGCAACCCTATTAGACTTTCCACTCCTGTGTTTTAAAACAAATGTATAACTCTGCAAAAACTCAACCCATTTCAAATGCCTCTAATTCAACTTTCCTTGACTATTCAAATATTGCAAAGCTTGATGATCAGTATACAAAACAAACTCCTTAGGAAGCAGATAATGTCTCCACTTCTTTAATGCCTGAACTATAGCATAAAATTCTTGATCATAAACAGAATATTTCCTCTTGGCATCATTTAACTTCTCACTAAAATAAGCAACAGGTTTACCTTCTTGGCTCATAACAGGTCCTATTGCAGTACCACTAGCATCACAATCTACTTGAAACACCTTATTAAAATATGGAAGTGCTAAAATAGGTTGTTCTGTAACTTTTTGTTTCAACAATTGAAAACTCTTTTTTGCCCCATTAGTCCACTTAAACTCTTTTCTATCCCCTCTCATTGTTTCAGTCAAGGGTCCACAAATACTGCTAAAATTTCTGATAAACTTTCTTTAAAAGATAGCCAAAGCATGAAAAGATCTTACCTCAGTAGCACTCCTTGGAGTAGGCCATTCAAGGATAGCCTGTACCTTCTCTGGGTCCATTTTTAGACCTTTTGCTGAAACTACAAATCTCAAATACACTAACTCTTTCTTCACAAAACTGCACTTCTTCAAATTAATCAACAATTTCTCTTCTCTCAGCTTCTCAAATACCATACAAATATGCATCATATGCTCCTCCAATGTCTTACTAAAGATCAAAATATCATCTAGGTAAACAATGAAAAACTTACCCAGAAATTTTTTCAGAACCTCGTTCATGAGCCGCATGAAAGTGCTCGATGCATTGGTTAGCCCAAAAGGCATGACTAACCACTCATACAGTCCTTCCTTTGTCTTGAAGGCAGTCTTCCATTCATCTCCTTCTCTGATCTGAATCTAATGATATCCACTTTTTAGATCTATCTTTGAAAAATACACAGCTCCACTCAAACAATCCATAATATCATCCATTCGTGGCAATGGAAACCTGTACTTGATTGTGATCTTGTTTATTGCCCTAGAATCTATACACATCCTCCATTCTCCATTCTTCTTTGGTGCTAATACCGCTGGTATAGCACAGGGACTCAGACTCTCACGGATCAATCCTTTCTGTAACAACTCATGTACTTGTCTGTTCAACTCCTCACTTTCTGGAGATGTCATTCTATGTGCTGCCTTGTTCAGCAAACTCGCTCCTGGGATCAAGTCCATCTGATGACTAATCTTCCTGACTGGTGGTAATCCATCAGGCACGTTATCGGATACAATATCCTGAAACTCATTCAATAAATTTGCAACTTCTACAGGAACATCTTCTACTTCCTCTTTACCAGCTTTTGGAATTAAAGCAAAACATACATGCTCATGCCTCATACCATCTAAGAAATTTTTTCCATCAACAAAAGTTATCCTTGCATTACCACATACCTTTTCTTCAGTCTCCTTCAATGGTTTTAGCTTATGTCGCACTCCATCCTTTGTCAGGGAATAGGTATTCGCACGACCATCATGTACAGCGCATCTGTCAAACTGCCATGGTCTACCCAACAACATATGACATGCATCCATAGATATGATATCACACAATACCTCATCTTGGTATCCACCAATCTTAAACTTCACCAGGCATTGTTCATTGACCATGACCTTGTGGTCATCCTGTACCCAGGAAATCCGATATGGATGTGGGTGTTTCTGTCTCTTGAGCTTCAACTTTGTCACCATCTCTTCTGAAACTAAATTGTCAGTGCTTCCACTATCGATAATCACATCACAACATTTACCTTCACACTTGCACCTGGTGTGAAACAAGCTCCTCCTTTGCTCAGGTTCATTCTCACCACTCAACAGGACTCTTCTGTTAATCAATGTTTCTCCTCTTTCAGCATCTTCAGAATTTGATGATCTGGCATCTTCATCTACATGTGCAACTCTAGCCTAGCCTTCATTTCTCTTGTCTATTCTGCCTTGGCACTGAGGACATTCAAATGCCCTATGACCTTCTTCTCCACAGTGAAAACATGTTCCACGGAAGGCACCTCTTCCAGATCCTTGTCCTCTTCCTCTTCCTCTTTGATCTCTATTATTCTGATCCTGGAAGCGATTGGAATTATTTTCTCGCTGATTCTGACTGCTACTGGCCTCATCCTTCTTTTTCAGATCTTCATTTCGGCCACCATATGACCATCCACCAGATCGTCCACCATGACCTCTTCCATTTTATCTTCTCTCAAACTTCTTGTTCAGCTTTTCCTCTACTTTTAGGGCAAACTGGTATGCCTCTTCAATACTGTTCATTGGAACCAGATTCAGCTCCTCTTGAATGCTTGGCCTTAACCCATTAAGGTATCGGGCAACTTTCTCCTTATCAGCTTCTGCATGGCCTGTTCTGATGAGAAGTCGATAGAACTCCTCTGTATACTCCTGAATAGATCTTCCTGCTTGCTTCAAACTCTGCATTTTCTTCAGTAGGTCAAGCTCATAATCAACAAGAATGAACTGTCGCTTCAATTTATCCACCATCTGATCCCATCTCATGATTTTCTCCTTTCCCCTTCTATTTCGCTCCAACTGAATCTCTTACCACCATATCTTCGCATGACCTTTCAGTCTGGCCTTCGCAAATTTGACCCTATCAGGATCCTCAACATCTTCATACTCAAAATATTCTTCACATTCATTGATTCAGTTGATCAATTCCTCTAGGTTAAGATTTCTAGAAAATGTAGGAACCTCAATCTTAGGTCTTTTCCCAATCTTGGAAATCGCCCGAAAAAGTCTTTCTTCCTCCTGGTTCACAATTTCAACTTCTCCTTCTTGATATTCTTCTTCGGCTTCATCCTCACTTTCATCTCTGACATTAAGATTCATTCCTCTATGAATCTCTTCTTGCAATGCTCGCACTTGTCTCTGCAGCTCTCTAACCTCAGGTGTCACAGCACTAGCTCTTCTGCCACGTTCTTTTCGTGGAGGCATTTTCGTGATGCGCACTGAAACCCTAACCACGGTCCTGGTACAAACTGCCTCACAGTCGGTGATCTGTTTACACACTCAAGAAAACTTTCTTTGATACCACTTGATGAAGGGTGCTCCCCTTAATACCACAAACACATAACAGATATAGAGAAACAACAACAATATGCAAGAACAGAAAATTGGCTTCTTATTATCTCCACAAATATGGAATTACAAACTTTCAGAATTACAATATGCAAAGCCACATGGGCATTCCCTTACAATATTCTGTAGGACAAAGCCTTGAACTATTACCCAGATTTACTACCCAGAACTATTTTGAACTCCCTAAGACAATAATACAGCCTTCCTTTATAGGCAATTTTTCCACCGCCTGGGAAGGTTCCAAAATTTTAGCCAATAAGGCCGACCAAACTTAGAATTATTTTATTTTACATTTTATTACATCATAGTCGGCTCAAGATAACCTTTGAAACCCGAACAAAAATTTTGAAAAAAATTATTTTTCGCCATTTCAGGTGGCCCAACTTCCGAAGACCATAAGTCATCACCAGTTGACCCGATCGGCTATTATAACCCCATTTTGAAAATGCCACGAAGCGTTCTACAGGCTTGACCAGCGCAAGCACCCGCCACCCAAATTTTTGACCTCATCTGAGGCCTCTAAAGCCTTCAAAACTGAGTTTAAAGTTTCTGTACCCTGCTGCCAATACCGAAAATCTTCAATATCTTCCAATATACACTTGATCTGGCAATGAAACTTTACTGGCAAACTTATATGACCAAAATGAACCTCCAAGAAAGAAATCAGATCATTCTGAGCACATACAAAAATTACCAAAAATAGTAACTTTCCATAAATAGCAGCTCTGCACAAAATAGCCCTTATTGAAAATAAAAACATAAATGTTTTTGGGTGATGCAAGATTGCTCTTACACCTAGGATGCTCCTGCATCAGTAAATCATTTTCTTTTTGTCCATCAGATTTTGCCGCTTAATCTCATTCATTGATTTTTCCGTTCTAATCTTCTTCGGCTGATGTGTCAGTAACACATTTCAATCTACTCCATTAGATCTTTCTTGAATTATGTTAGCTGTCAATCTTCATAACAAACCTTATCTATTACCTTGATTTCATACACTTTACAGCTCATCACTTTATCGGCTAAACTGATCATTTAATTCCTTTCTATTCTACTTGGTTAACAAAGAAATGTATCGGTGAACACAAGCTTAGTTAACACTACACTCGGTATACACTACACTCTGTTGGTGTATACTAAAATGCTTCATTTACTGACAACATGGCTTTGTGTCTTTATACTCTATTCTTCATCAAAGATGAATGCAACATAATAAAGTCGATATCATCAAGTCATAGACTCATCAACAAGTTACTCAGTGTATTCCTTATCCTCATCTGACATATACATCTTCCTCATGTAGATATTTATGTTCTTCATCTCTTTCACCTTTCTTCAGATGTTTCGATATAGTAACTTACAAGATAAGTACTGTCAAGCTAGTTGACATCATGTTGATGACAACATAATATTGATTTAATCATCTTGCATATCTAATCAGCCACTCCTTAGTGATCTTAAATCACAGATTCTTCATTTAGGTTCTAAATCAATTGTAGTTCATCAATCTCTCCCTTTGGCATTGATGGCAACTCAAGTAATATGAAGTGTACCATACACATACCAAACATGTATTCTAAAACTCTATGAACAAATGTTGTACAAGCTCTCCCTAGCTTAATATGTTTAATCACTACATTACTAAACAACATTATCAATGCAACTTTGATATTTTGCAAATATGATCTTTCCAACTCTCCATTTCTTTCTGTTTGTCTCTCCCTTAGATAGATATTTAACTGTTCTCATCGATGCATATTGTTTCATATTATTTATCTCTCTATTTGACAACAATGCCAAAGAAATAAATAAATAATCAGCTCTATAGTAGCTAAGTAAGTCTTTGTTGTCCAATACATTCTCTGTATCTTTGTATACTAATATCCCAATCTATTTCAATTCTTCAAACTTAATCACAACCTTGAACATTATCCAAAGTGTGAACTATGTTGCATCAACATGTGTGATCTTCTGATAAGTTTATGCTAATGCAACATTCAGATCACATTAGTGACTGGTAGAAAGGGGATGAACCCCAAGTCTAGTCCTCAAATATTCAAATGTGTCCTTCGATAGAGGCTTTGTAAAGATATCTGCAAGTTGTTCTTTAGATGTAACAAATTCTAACTTCACTTGCTTCACTTGCACTTGTTCTCTTAAGTAGTGATACTTAATTGATATATGCTTTGTCTTAGAGTGCATCACTAGATTCTTTGAAATATTTATAGCACTTGTGTTGTCATAGTATATAATCACCAGGTTAGTGATCACCTCATTCATTCCTTCCAACACTTGCTTTATATATGCAATGTTTGAGCAATTAGTACCAATAGCAACATACTCTGCTTCAGCTGTAGACTAAGAAATACAAGCCTACTTTTTACTTATCCAGGTTACAAGTCTTTCACCACTTTTTACTTATCCAAGTTACAAGTCTTTCACCAAAGAAGAATGCTCCTCCGGTGGTGCTTTTTCTGTCATCCACATTTCCAGCGCAATCAACATTGGTATAGACCATTAGTTTAAACTTACCTTCCTTAGGATACCATAAACCATAATCTTCTATCTTTTTCAGGTATCTGAAGATCCTTTTAGTAGAAATCATGTGTGATTCTCTAGGATTAGCAAAAAATCTAGCAACAATTCCCACAACATGTGCTATATCTGGTCTACTGTGAACTACATACATTAGCTTACCAATCATGGATCGGTAAAGTGTCTGGTTTACCTCTGTAGTTTCATCTTCCTTAGTTAGTTTACATCTAGCAGCCATTGATTTTCCCACAAGTTTATCATCTTCCATGCCAAATGTCTTCAAGACTTCCTTTATGTACTTAGACTGTGTGATGAATATCCCATCGCTCTGCTAAATTACTTGTAGTCCTAGAAAGAATTTAATCTCTCTGAAGATAGACATTTCAAACTCATTCCTCATGTCATTAGAAAAATATTTACATACATGATCTTGACCTCCAAAAATAATATCATCAAAAAATATCTCAGCAATAAGAATAGTGTCATCAGTATCACCTTACATGTACAAAATATTATTTTCACTAGTTCTTACAAATCCAATACTTAACAAGTAAATATGCAGCCTTTCATACTAGGCTCTCGATGCTTTCTTCAAACCATATAACACTTTTTTTAATCTACATACCATGTCTCTATTGTTTGGATCAATGAATCCTTTAGGTTGTTCTATGTAGACCTCTTCTTCAAGTATACCATTCAGAAATGCTGACTTCACATCCATTTGATAAACTCTGAATTTCTTGTGTCCAGCATACGCAAGTAGCATTCTAACTCCTTCCAATCTAGCAACTAGTGCAAATGTCTCACCATAGTCAATGCCTTCTTCCTATGCATATCCCTTGCATACCAATCTAGCTTTATTTCTTGTTACTTCACCATTTTCATTCAGTTTGTTCCTGAATATCCACTTAGTACCGATAACATTTTTATCTTTATTTTTATGTTTAGGTCGGGGTACTAAGGACCAAGTTTTGTTCTTCTCTATTTGTTCTATTTCCTCTTTCATTGCATTAACCCATTCTTCATTCTCTAATGCAACTTTCACATTTTTTGGTTCAAATTCACAAACTAGACATGTACCTTATCTTTCTTTGCTTCTTGTCTGCATGCCAGCTTGTTTGTCTCCAATAATTTGTGTCTTAGGATGATGTCTTCTGACAAAACTAGCTAGTACTTAGTTTCTACTTTCCTATTAATCTTGTTTAGGTTCATGTGCTTGCTCGGTAGCTCCATCTTGTTTGTCGATTTCCCTTTCATGTTCCTCATGGTTATTTTCTTGCTGACTGGTTATCACAGGTTATGACTTCGGTAAATAATTAGGATGTTTAATGTAAGTGAATCTACCATAGTCTTCTGATTCCTTTCTAGTTTCCTCTATGTTCTTGTCATCAAACTCATCAACACAGACATTAGTACTTTCAATTATCTTATTTGTAACCTTATTCAAACATTTGTATGCTTTAACTCTTAGTAGATATCTTAAGAATATTCCTTCATCACCTTTAGAATCAAATTTCCCATTTCTCTCATCTTTGAAAATAAAACATTTTCTTCCAAAGATCTTGAAATAACTTACAATAGGTTTGTGTCCAAACCATAGTTCATAGGGTGTCCAGTTGGTGTCCTTCTTCAGCTGTACTCGGTTAAGCACATATATAGCTGTTCTAACAGCTTCCCTCCAGTATTTTTGAGAAATATTCTTTTGTAACATTAGTGTTCTTGTACAGTCAATGATTGACCTATTCCTTCTTTTAGCAATCCCATTTTGCTGAGGTGTTATCGGTGCAGAGACCTATCTTTTGATACCATGTTCATTATAGAAATTAGTAAATTCATCAGAGATAAATTCACCTCCTCTATCAGATTTTAAGAATTTTAATTATTTTCTAGTCTCTTTTTCTACCTTTGCCTTATACCACTTAAACATCTTGAATGCTTCAGATTTTTGTTTTAAGAACATAACTATCATCAATCTATTATAGTCATCAACAAAAAGAATAAAGTATCTATCACCATAATAACTCTAGGTTCTCATAGGACCACATAGGTCAATATGAACCAACTCAAGTATCTTCTTTATTGAGTAGTATTTTCCTTTAAAACTAGACTTAGTCATCTTAAATTTCTGACATTCATGACACAGCATGATCCGGTTTTGACAAGTTAGGCAACCCTCTAACTCTTTTCCTCTTACTAATCTTGATCATGTTATCAAAGTTCACATGGCATAACCTTTTATGCCACAACCATGCATTTTCATCCTTCATTAATAAATAATAAGACTGATCAATATCAAGATAAAATAGATTACATCTAGATTGTGTATGGGTTTCGACAAGTCTTCCTCCATCGTCATAGATTTTTATCTTTCTGCTCTCAAAAGAAAGTCGGTGGCCTGTGTTATTCAGTTGTGTCACACTTAACAAATTATAGTTCAGTCCATCTACCCAGTATGCATTTTCACATTTTATTCTATCATTAATCATCAGTGAACCTTTACCTCTTACCATATAGGGTGCATCATTTCCCATCCTTACAAATCCTCCATCATATTCATCAAGTAGATCAAATTTCTCTATATCACCGGTCATATGATGTGTACAACCACTATCTATGATCCATGTATCATTTCTGCTTACTTTAGAGATCAGTGTTGTTTCTTCATGTTTCTCTTCTTCCTCTAAGTCATCTTTCATAGCAACAAATACTACTTCTACATCATCATCAGTATCAGATTTAGATTTAAATTCTTCGGCTATGTAACATACCTTTTTCCCCTTGTCATAGCTATCTCGATTGTCTTTGTTCTTGTGTTAGTAGCCTTTGTTGACTCTTCTCCCATAGCTTCCTTCGGATTGGTCTTTGGATCTATCATCATCTTTCTTATTCAGACATCTAGCAGCGATGTGGCCAACTTCTTTACAATTAAAGCATGCCAAAGGTAGCTTACCTCTATACCTTCCTTTACCTTTGGGTAATCTTCTGGCCATAATATCTTCAATCTCATCAAGTTCATCATCGGTACCACTATCACTATCTTTATTCTTACTATTCCTACTACTAGACTTACCAATCTTCAAAGAATGCATGAAAGTAGATTCAATAGAAGGTACAACACTATTGTCAAAGTTATTCAATTCAAAGGTTGTAAGCTTACCAATCAATGTGTCAAGAGTAAGGTTGGATGTAGCTCTTGTTTCATGAATTGCAGAGATCGTGATTGCATAAACTGGCAGTAAAGTTTTGAGAATCTTGCTTATCACTATTTCATCCTCAATAATTACATCTAATGCTCTAATAGCATGTACTACCTCTTTTCATCTATTTGTGTATTGTACAATGTTCTCACCTTCTTTCATCTTCATATCATCAAATCAACCTCTTAGGCTTTCTACTCTGGCTCTCTTAACATTCAAATCTCCACTGTATATTAGAGTCAATTTATCCCACATGGTTTTGGCAGTAGTGTATCCCTTAATGTCTTCAAATTCAGCATCAATATAGACAACAACAATTTCCATCATAGTAATATTGTGTTCATGCCTGTCCTTCAGTTCAGCAAGTGTCAGGGGACCTGGTGTCAGTTCAATGTAGCCATTTTGCATTAGTTTTAGTGCAAAATTTCCAATTCCAGATATGTGCAACTTCATCTAGCTTTTCCATACTACGAAGTTCTCTTTGTTCAGCTTTGGCACTTCCCTATTATACATCCTGAGACCTTTTTGCTAGAGTCCTTAAAACTCTATTCTAAGCAACCACAACTCTAATACCAATTATTAGAATAACTAAGAGGGGGGTGAATCAATTATCTAGTGTCCCAAAAACAAAATGTATAATCCAAAACAATTCTTCAACTTTTTCTACTCGGTAAACATAAAATAATTTTACTGTCTATGTTTTTACCGATTATCAATTTAAAACTTATAGTAGTTACTGATCAAATCTAACATGTAATATGAAAAGTATGATAAAAAACAAATATCACAATCAACACATAACATAAGAGATTTAATGCGGAAACCCTGTGAAGGGAAAACCCACCTGGGACCGGCAACCCAAAAATGTTCACTCTTCTGAAGTGAGGTCGGTCAAGACCCAACCCTATTAAAGGTTACAAAAACACTGTTAGGTGTGACCTTATTAGAGGATTTTAGACCATAAGTTATCATCCAACTAGTAGTCACTCTGGGGTTGACAGGATAACAATGTTCACTCTATGAATGAAACATAAAAAGACTTTCTTAGTCCACTCGATTAAGAGATTTGACTGTGTACAATGGTTAAATATGTAACAGTAGATGATCTGCCTTGAAACAACTTCTATTGTAGTTTACAAATCAATGTTCAGCTCATTCAAATCTTTCTGATCAATATATCACTTTAGATTCAATGCTATATCAACTTATAGTCCGTTGGTAATTACTCTTTGTTACTTGGTAATTGTTTTGCAGTTCTGTTCTCACTAACTAGTATGATCAAAATGCATGAAAACTCCTTCATGTGATAATTCTATAGTATCTTCTTCCTCTGACATTCTTTCAACAATGAAACCAATGTCTCTTATATAGATGAGTAAATCATTTTCTTTTTGTCCATCAGATTTTGCCGCTCTAACCTTCTTCGACTGATGTGTTAATAACATGTTTCAATCTGCTCCATTAGATCTTTCTTGAATTATGTTAGCCATCAATCTTCATAACAAACCTTATCTATTACCTTGATTTCATACACTTTACAGCTCATCACTTTATCAGCTAAGCTGATCATTTAATTCCTTTCTATTTTTCTCAGTTAACAAAGAAATGTGCCAGTGTGCACAAGCTCAGTTAACACTGTGCTTGGTATACACTACACTCCATCGGTGTATACTCAAATGCTTCATTTACTGACAACACTGCTTTGTGTCTTTCTACTCTATTCTTCATCATAGATGAATGCAACATAGTAAAGTCAATATCATCAAGTCATAGACTCATTAACAAGTTACTCAGAGTATTCCTTATCCTCATCTAACATATACATCTTCCTCATGTAGATATTTCTATTCTTCATCTCTTTCACCTTTCTTCAGATGTTTCGGTATAGTAACTTACAAGATAAGTATTGTCAAGCTAGTTGATATCAATGACAACATGATACTGATTTAATCATCTTGCATATCTAATCAACCACTCAATGATCTTAAATCAAAGATTCTTCATTTAGGTTCTAAATTAGTTGTAGTTCATCAGTTCATTATTGGATGCAAGGTTTGGACTGTCCTTAATTGGATCTGCCATCCTTGACTGCATCATTATTAATTAGAGGTATTTTTGAGCTTAGTATAGATCTAAAAATTTACAAATCAAGTTGTATTTGAATCAGATCATTACTGTATCAGTTTAACCATTTCTATAGATAAATCTCTTAACTGAGTGGGACTTAATAGTCTTTATATTTCAATATGACATTCAATGAATGTTGATTGTTTTCTTGTTGACCCCATAGTGAATGTCTGGTCAAGGGAGAATTGTTAGTGATAAACCCTCTAACCAGGTCACAACTCACAGTGTTTTTGGTAACCTTTAACAAGGTTGGCTCCTAACCGAGCTCATTTCAGAAGAGTAAATTATTTTGGGTTACTAGTCCCAGGTGGTTTTTCCCCTAACATGGTTTCTATGTTAAAAATGTATGTGTTATATGTGTATGGATGTGTTGAATTGTTATTTTACTTTACACATTACTCTAACTAGATTGATCGGTAAACACAATATTTAATTTACTGGTAATCAATAGATGAAGAGAAAGGCACAATTGATATTTTACCAAGTTGATTAATTTGTTTAAAATTTTTTTTATATACATCTAAGAGTATTTGGGACTTTAGGATAATTGGACTTAACTGATTCACCCCCCCTCTTAGTTACCTAACAAGAAGTATCTATTAAGGCATGATATTTGATAGAGCACCTATTCTAGGAAAGACATGTCCATAAAGGCATGATGTTTGAGATGTATGCATAAAACTAATTGGTAGTTGATCTATAAGGTTTTAGACTTGCTTGATAGGTTTTTCTATTTATATGTGATTTTATAAGCTTAGTATTTCACATAGTGTACTATTTTGTGTCTACTCAAAGTGTTTATTGTTGTAAAATGACCTTTTTTTAATTATGGATGATGAAGAGGATTATTTTAATTTGTTTTATGTTTTCTCAAATTTTAGGGCTTTTTTTTCAAATCAATTTTTGATTTTTTTTTTTAGATTACTTTTGGAATTTTTATGATTTTATTGGGATTTTTTAAAGGACTTCTTTGTTACTATAACTAATGGTGATGGTGATGAAGACCGACTAAGATCCAAGGTATAAAAGATAGTAGAAATATTAGATCAATTATTATCTTTTCATTAATGTCAAGCAATTGATTGTTGATTTATATTGAGTTTCCATATCATTCAGAGTATAATATAAATTGAGAAGTTAAAGATGAAGAAGAAGAGAAACATTGAGAAGATGAAGAACTTGATTGAGCAACTTATACAGATTAGACAATGTTAAGGTTATTTTAATATAATTTTTTTCGACCAAACATTTAATTATATCAAGTCCGTAAGTAAAAATTTTTTGGTTACCGAGCAGCAAAATTCATTCGGTAAAAGAAAAGTAAGTTTCAGTAAAGTAAAAGTCAAGACATTGAACAAAAGGTTTTAGTAACCAAGTAAAGCTAACCAAAATTTAGTTAAAGAAAAGAAGTTAGTCACTAAGAAAAGAACATAAATTAAATAGAAGGATTAAAATGAAATTTAATGAAGATCTATGATGAGATGGAAGATTTTAATGATGAGGAAGAGTTAGTTGAAGAGATATATGATCAAGAGAATTCAAGGTGATGATCTACGGTAAGATCTAAGTGGAAAAAAAATAAGGTACAAGTTACAAGAAAGTTCAAGCTCCAAGGTGATGATAAAATATTTTACTGAGCTCTAAATTCATTGATTAGTGTATGCAGATGATTGAATGGTTGATAAAGGAGATTAAGCAAAAAAAAAAGTCTATATAAGGATGAAATTGTATGGACAAATCATTGGAAAGTTGAAGAGTTAAAGAGTCACCAATTAGTGAAAAAGGAAAAGGTTGAATTCTGAGTCAGAAAGCTAAGATTGATGAAGTGGTGAAGCCAGTGGAAAGTGAAGGATTGAAGTGAAGAAGAAGAGCGCACAAAGGATATGATTATGCAAAAGATAGTTATAGATTTACAAGTCAATTTATCGATTGTTTCTTATTAACATTTCTAAAAAAAAAAATCTTAATTAAGTGGACTTAATAGTCTTATTATAAATCCTTGAAAGAGGTAAGATTATAGAAAGAGTGTTTGAAGACCTTTAACCAGGCCACTCCTAACGGGGTGAAGATCCTAATAGATCTAAGGAAAATCCCTTAACTAGGTCATATTTAACACTGTGCATTGTAATCTTAAACCAAATTGGCTTTTAACTGATCATACTTCATAAGAGTATTTGGGTGAAAATTCTCACATTGGTTTTTTCCAAATTGTGACACAGGGGCAAGGAATATTCAAACAGGATTTGACTCCACTTGAACCAACAAACATGGCCTGCTCATAGTTACACATAGAAGCAATATGTAATTCTCATGAAATAATGAAAATACAATGTGTATAAGGCAAGGAAATTGGCAACCACACTGGCACAATTATTATAAATCCATCAACATGCTCGACTGTGAGGCCTTCCAGGTTTCTACCTTATATAGAGAATTATGAAAACAAAGTCTTAGCCCACATCCTATATTCCTTCCAATGATATATATGATTAATCATGTTCTGAACTACTTCCCCCACCTTACTAAATCAACCTAAGCTCCTTATATAGCCATCTAAGCCACAAGTCGGCTAGTCAGGCTTTTAATTACATTATAGGTCCAACCTCTGAAGAGTAAACCAAAACTAAATAAATAATGAACACAACTCAATGTGAAGTAACATTTAGGTCCACACATGATTCTAAAACATATCCCAAAATTTTCAAGATCCAATTTCCTCAAACAGAATTGTGCAAGGTGAAACACCGCATGTTTCATGTGAAATTGGTGGAAAATCAATACCCAAGGAAAACAAACATAACTTCCAACTCAAGATGAATTAGGACGTGCAGTCCTAGGAGAAGATTCAAGAATTTTCCTCAACATCTCATTAACTTCGCATAACATGAAACCAATAGATACAATGGATACAATGCAAATAATGTACAGGTATAGAAAATAGGAAATATTTTTGGTTGATGCAAGATTTCTCAAAGACCCAAGATGCTCCTACATCAGACACATGGGGTAAATAAAGAAATCATTTCCACATCAAGAACTAATTATATTCTAACCTAAATCATAAAGATCCAAATCAGTTTATGCAATCCATGAACTGTCTTTGACTAGCTTGTCTTTCCACTGAACTAGGTATTCCATGTAGTCCTTCCCTCTGGTACTCTTGCTGACTCGACTATTCAAGATCTCCTTAATGTTGTCTTTATTATTCTTAGGATAATCCAGATCACCTTCCATGTCATCATTTTATTCAAATTACTCAAAGATATCAATAATGTTGAATATAGGTGATATATCCATCTCTCTTGGTAATTCCACTTCATAAGCATTTCCACTGTCAAACTTCTTTAGAATCTTACAAGGTCCAAAATTCTTCATTTTTAGCTTGTTGTAGGTACCAATTGGAAATATATTATTCTTAAAATGAATCATAACTCATTGGAAAGATTTTTCTCACTAGTACCATACTACATAGATAGGTTTTTCAAATTGATTCATTCAATCTCCTAAAAGATAAAGTCAAAGTGATTTTTTGTCAACATTTTAATATGTGCGAAGGAGACTCCATTGAAGGTATGAATGAGGAGTATAGAGGTTATATCAATGTTTTTTTTTATCTAAGAGGCTTTGAGATAACCATTTGTAATTAATTCCTTCAAATGGAACCTCTCAAGGCTTAAATAATCATATTTTATTAAAAACATGTGATTTCAGCAAAAAATAGCATGTCTAAAAAAGTGTAACCCACTATTGTGGGGTCACCCTTCTCTTATCTTCTCTTTGCTTATATTTTAGATTACTGTCCTCCAAATTCATTTTGACTTCATCATGTAAAGTTCTCATGAAGATTGCAAAATCCTCAGCTTCAACACTTATTCTTGTCTCAGTAGGAAAATATCTCAACTCTGTGGTTCCCTTAGGATAAAATCCAATAACAATCTCAAAGGGTGTCCTCTTGGTACTTCTATTCACATAATGATTATATGCAAACTCTACTTGTGATAAAGCTAAATCCCAATTAGAAAACTTATATCCAACTAAACATCTCAATAAGTTTCCCAAACTTTTGTTCACAACTTCTATCTGTCCATCTATCTGAAGGTGAAACGTAGAACTAAACTTCAACTCTGTATTCATCTTCTTCCAAAGTGTTTTCCAAAAGTAATCGGTAAACTTGGTATCTCTGTCTGAAATAATAGTTTTAGGAAAACCATGCAATCTTACCACTTCCTTAAAGAATAATTCAGCTACATGTAATGCATCATATGTCTTCTTACAAGGTATGAAATGATCCATCTTTGAAAATCTATCGACCACTACCAAAATAGAATCATTGCCTCTCTGAATTTTAGGCAATCCAAGAACAAAGTCCATACTCACATCTTCCCAAGGTCTATCAAGTACAGGAAAAGGTGTATACAATCCCAAATTTTGACTAGTTCCTTTTTTTATTTGACAAATTCTACAACCTCTAACCATTTTATGCACATCTCTATAAATTTGTGGCCAAAAGTATCTTTCTAAAATTAGTTTCACAATCTTATCAATCCAAAAATATCCAAGAAGTCCATGAATATGCTTCTCCTTTATTGTGTTCTCTCTCATAGATCCTCTAGGTGCACACAATTGAACTCCCTTAAACATGTCTTCTTGAATGAAATAATCAGTCCATTATCACTCATTGTTTGTTCCTTACAATATTTCCAAGGATCTACAAAATCAAGGTCAATTTCATACAAACACTTCAAATACTCAAAACCAAGTACCCAAACTCTCATTTATGTTAGCTAATTTCTTCTTTGGCTCAAGGCATCAGCAACTTTATTTAACTGTCCACTTTTATGTTTCAATGAAAAGGAAAAATTCTACAACAACTCAACCCACTTCACATGTCTCTGATTCAATTTATTTTGACTTCCCAAATACTGCAAAACTTTATGGTCAGTATACAACACAAAATCTTTAGGCATCAAATAATGTCCCCATTTCTTCAAAGCTTGAACAATAGCATATAATTCCTGGTCATAAATTGAATATTTTCTCTTAGAATCATTTAAATTATCACTAAAGAAAGCTACAAGTCTTCCTTCTTGACTCAAAACAACTCATATTGCACTTCCACTACCATCACATTCAACTTGAAAAACCTTACTGAAATTAGGCAACGCAAGTGTAGGTAACTCTACAATTATTTGTTTCAATTTTTCAAAACTCTTTTGTGCTCCATGTGTCCATTTGAAATCCCTTTTATCTCCTCTCATAGTTTGAGCCATAGCATTACAAAGAGAACTAAAATTTCTGATAAAATTCCTATAAAAACTTGCTAATCCATGAAATGATCATACCTCTCCAACATTCTCTAGTGTAGGCCAATCAAGTATAGCTCTCACTTTCTCAAGATCCATCTTCAATCCATCAGGTGAAATTACAAAACCAAGGTAGACAATCTCTTCTTTCGTAAATGAACATTTCTTTAAATTAATCAGTAACTTTTCTTCCTTCAATCTCTGCAATACTTGTTTGATATGCTCAAGATGTTCTTTCTTACTCTTACTGAATATCAAAATATCACCAAGATATACAATCACAAACTTACCCAAGAATCTTTTCAAAACTTCATTCATCAATCTCATGAAAGTACTAGGTACATTAGTCAGACCAAAGGGCATAACCAACCATTCATACAAGCCTTCATTAGTCTTAAAAGCAGTTTTCCATTTATCCCCTTCTCTAATCCTAATCTAGTGATAACCACTCTCCAAATCAATCTTTGTCAAATACTTTTCTCCACTCAAACTATCCATTATGTCATCCATCCTAGGCAAAGGAAATATGTACTTCACTATTATCTTGTTTATAGCTCTAGAATCATTGCACATTCTCCATTCTCCATTATTTTTTGGTGCTAACACAATAGATACTACACAAGGACTCAAACTTTCCCTAATCAAACCTCTCTCAAGCAATTCTTGTGCTTGTCTATTCAACTCAGTGTTTTCATCAGGTGTCAACCTATGTGGTGCTTTATTAAGAAAACTAGCTCCAGGTATCAAGTCCATATAATGAATTATACTTCTCATAGGTACATTATCAGAAATGATTTTATGAAATTTAGTCAACAAAGGTTTAACCTCAGGTGCATGTTCTAACTCATCTTGTTTCTCATTTTTTCTTGGAATCAAAGCATAGCACATATTATGTTCTTTCATTTCTCTTGCAAAATTTTTACCCTCAACCAAGCATACTCTGATCATAGTACAATGACTTTTATAATAATTCTCTACTAAAGGAAACAATATTTTTTTCTTCCCATTCATCCAAATAGTATATTGATTCAATCTACCATCATGAAAAGCTTTCCTATCATACTGCCAAGGTCTACCCAAAAGAATATGACAACAATCCATAGGCATAATATCACACAAGACTTCATCATGATAATTCCCAATTTTGAATTTAACAAGGCATTGTTCACTTACAAGTAGTTTATGCTCCTTTTGGATCCAAGTAATATGGTAAGGCTTGGGATGTATCAATCTCTGCAACTGCAACTTGTTAATCAACTCTTTGGATGCCAAATTATCAAAACTTCCACTATCAATGATTACCTTGCAACATTTTTCAGTGATCTTACATCTGGTTTTGAACACACTTCCTGAGAATAGGTTCCTCATCAGCTTCTTTATTCCACAAGATCCATCTTAGCATCAAGTTCTCACAATGTTCAGGCTCATTAGGAATTTCCTCAACTTCTTTACAAGCCAGATTGTTTCTTCCATTACCTCTAGTCTTCTTTCTAGAGTTAGTACATTCAAAAGCTCTATGTCCCTCTTCACCACATTTGTAACAAGTACCTTTAAACCAAGATTTCTCTTCTCTTTTTCCACTATTTTTACTCCTAGGGTAACCAGTATAGCTAGCTCTAGAGTAATTACCTCTTCTACAAGTAGTTTCATCTTTCCATCCTTTATCTTGCACTACATTATCATATCTGCTACTTTCTCCATAATTTCTACCTCTACTTCTCTAAAATCTGCCACCTCTTCCTCTGTATCTTTGATCATGTCTTTTTGTGATTCATTCTTTTGCCTTCAAAGAAAATTGGTGTACTTCTTCCACACTATCCATTTTAACATAGTTGATCTCATCTTGAATCAATGTCCTCAAGTCATTCAGGTATCTAGCCACTTTCTCAACTTCATCATCCACATGTCTAGATCTGATATCCAATTTGTAAAATTCCTCGGTACATTCCTTCACAGTCATGTCTCTTTGTCTTAAATTTTTCATTTTTCTCAACAAAATAACTTGGTAATAAACTTTAAGAAACTTCTTCTTCATCTTTCCAAGCATCTTCATCCATGTCTTAATCTTTTCTTTTCCTCTCTTATGTCTCTTAATTTGTACATGATCCCACCAAAGAGATGCATGACCTTTCAACTTTTTGACTACTATCTTAACCTTCTTATTATCAGGAGTAACTTCATACTCAAATTATTTATCCATCTCAGATATCCAATCTAAAAGTGCATCGGTCTCAAGTCTTTGATCATAGAAAACAACTTCAACTGCAGGTCTGGAGTTAGCCTTAGACAAAACTCTCAAAAGCCTTTTCTCATCTTGTTCAACTTCAGGTACAAGTTCAAGATTAGGTGCTACCTCTTCTTGATCACTAACATCTTCAAGATGCATAGCTCTTCTCTAGGCTATCTCTACAACTTCAAGCCTAGTTGCAATTTGCCTCAACATATCCATGATAACATTATCATTTCCTCTACCACAAACCATCTTAACAACTAGGTTCCTACAAGATCGTAACCTTCTACAAGTTATAGGTCAGATCTTAGATCTTCCAACCTACAATTAATCCAATA
The DNA here is from genome assembly GCA_027943335.1 of Chamaecyparis obtusa. Classification (NCBI taxonomy): domain Eukaryota; kingdom Viridiplantae; phylum Streptophyta; class Pinopsida; order Cupressales; family Cupressaceae; genus Chamaecyparis; species Chamaecyparis obtusa. Next base: position 599,693 of record BSBK01003682.1, on the reverse strand, counting down.
AGGTTCTCCATGATCCAATCCACAAGAAAGAACTCACTCTAATACCACCTAACGCAGGGGTAGGGAAAGTTCAAACAAGATTTGACTCCACTTGAACCAACAAACATGCCCTGATTAGAGTTACACACAAAAGAAGTATGCAATTGTCATAAAAAAAATGAAAACACAATGTGCATAAGGCAAGGCAACTAGCAACCAAACTGGCAAAATTATTATAAATCCATCAACATGCTCGGTTGTGAGGCCTTCTGGGTTTCAACCTTATACAAAGAATTATGAAAACAGAGTCTCAACTCACATCCTATCTTCCTTCCAATGATAAATCTTGTCAATTATGTTCTGTACTACTTCCCCCTCCTTACTAAATCAACCTAAGATCCTTATATAGCTAGCTAAGCCACAAGTCAATCAGTCAAGATTTTAATTACATTATAGGTCCAACCTAGGAAGAGTAAACCAAAACTAAATAAAGAATGATCACAACTCGATGTGAAGTAAGATTTATATCCGCACATGATTCCATAACATATCCTAAACTTTACAAGATCCAATTTCCTCAAATAGAACCACACAAGGCAAAACACCCCACATTTCATGCAAAACTAGCTGAAAATCAATACCTAAGGAAAATGGAGATAACTTCCAACTCAACATGAATTAGGACATGTGCTCCTAGGAGAAGGTTCAAGAATAGGTCCTCAACATATCATTAACTTCACATAACATGACACCAATGGATGCAAAGGCTATAATGAAAACAACCTACAGGTATAGAAAATAGGAAATATTTTTGGTTGATGCAAGATTGCTCAAAGACCCAAGATGCTCCTGCATCAAATTGGGTTTCCATGTTAAATATTGGTGTTATGTGTGTTGAATGATTATTGTGATTATTATTTCTGATTGATACACTTTATTTACTATTGTCAATGAATTTTGAAGTGTGTCTGACTGAGTTGACAATGAGTTTAATTAGAGAAAGTTTTTAAGGTACATAAAACCAAGGATTACTGATTCACCCCCCCCCTCTCTGTAATCCAGAAATTGGTATCAGAGCTATGTACTCTTAAGGGATAAGTTTGAAAGACTTGAGTAAAATATCCAAATATGTATAGGAGAGAAGTACCTAAGATGAACAAGGAAAAAATCCCTACATGGAAAAGCAGGATGAAGTTACACTTATCAGGAATTGGAGATTCAGAAATCTACTTTTTGGAAAATGACTACACTCCACCACTTCCTAGACCAATGACACTTGATGAGATCAGAGAAAAGAAGGTACAAAACTTGGTAATGATTTAAATTGCTTCTTCCCTGACCGATTCTAAATTCAATGATATAAAGGAATGTGATACGACAAAAGAAATGTGGGACAAACTTGCACTAGTTTATGGAGATGATCTCCATGTACAAAAAGAAAAGCTTTACAAACTTAGAGGAAAATTTGATAATATGAGAATGAAAGATGAAGAGAGCATTGCACAATACAATTTTAGAATTAAGGAAGTGGTTAGTGTTATCAAGCATTTTGGTGGAATACTAACTGGTAAATAAGTGGTAATTGATAAAAAATTTCATAACCCTTTCACCCAAGTATTATATTCGATTCTTTTCTATTCAGGAACTAAGATCCATACCAAATAATATTGTTACTCTTGATGCCTTGATTGGTAAGCTGATTGCATTTGAGATTAGTAGTTTTGATAACAGTCCTTTGACTATTGAAATAACTTTTAAGTCATCTCTAACCATTGGAAATTCGAGAAAAGAAAGAGATATTCACCACAACTCAGGTGGAAGTGACTATGATAGTATCTTGGCTCAATAAATAGAACATGAAGAAATGGAAGTACTAGTGGTAAAGAGCCTACTAAGAGGAAAAGGAAAGTGTAAAGGTAAACTTCATTTAAAATGTTTTAATTGTAACAAGATTGGTCATATTTCATCTAGATGTCCTGATAATGGCAGGAATGAAAAAAGTGACAAGAAGGAGAACTGATACCAAAGGTATAGAGACTACAAGGGAAAAGGAATAAATCATGCTACCTAGCTGAGGAAGGAGTTATCGATGATGAATCTGAAGACATAGAAGAGAGTGTGGAAGTTGTCTATATTTCTATAAAGGATGATTCAGAAGAAGAAAGGTATGAAGATGAAGAAACCCTTATTTCTCATGTTAGCCAAACCAACCCATGGATAATTAATAGTGGCTTCTCACATCATATGAATGGTGATATTGATAAGTTTGAGAACTTATAAGAGTATGATGGAGGATTTTTTAGATTTGGAAATGATGCTCTATGTTATGTAAGAGGAAAATGATCCATTGTACTGAATGAAAAGAGAAAATGTGATAATGCTTATTGGGTTAAAGGAATAAAATACAAATTTTTGAGTGTTGCACAACTTAACAACTCTAGTCATCGACTAGAATTTCAAAATAGAAAAGTGAAGATCTATGGTGCTACTGGAGATTTGATTGGAACCAGTGAACAATCAAAAGGTAACATATTTTATCTTGATATTGTTTTGAAAAGTTTCTTATTTTTTAAAGTTGAAGATGTATGGTTATGGCACAAAAGATTGTCATGAAAATTTTGATAACATGATTAAGGTGAGAAAAAATAATAGAGTTAGAGGTCTACCAAAATTAAGAAAACCTAATAAAGTGATGTGGAAGGAATGTCAGATTGGTAAGATGAAAAAATCAAGTTTCTCAAGAAATTCTTACTCATTTAATGGTATTTTGGAATTAGTTCATACTGATCTTTGTAGCCCTACAAGAATAAAAAGCTATTATGGTGATCAATATTTCATTTTGTTTGTTGATGACTACTCAAGGATGATGTTGGTAATGTTTCTAAAAGAAAATTTTGATGCATTCCAAATGTTCAAATGGTATAAGGAAAGAGTTGAAAAGGAAACATGTAAAAAATTGAATTGTTGAAGATCAGATAGAGGAGGTGAATTTATCTCTGATGAATTTACTATCTTCTACAATGAGAATGGAATCAAAAGGCAAGTATCTACATTGAGGAATCCATAATAAAATGACATAATTGAAAGAAGGAATAAATCAATAGTTGATTGTGCTAGAAAATTGTTGATTGATAAAGAGGTGGCACAAACATTCTGAAGAGAAGCCATTGATACTATTGTATACACTCTCAACTGAGTAAAATTGAAGAAAGGTATAAACACAACTCCCTATGAACTCTAGTATTAGCATACACCGAATGTTAACTACTTTAAAATTTTTGGAAGTAGATGCTATATTATGAAAGATGCTATGAATGGAAAGTTTGATTGCAAAGGAGATGAATGTATATTGCGAGGAGACTCCACAAAGAGAAAAGATTATAAATGTTTGAATAAGGCTACTAAAAAAATTATGGAAAGTGTAAATGTGAGGATTGATGAATTTAAAAAATGAAATGAAGAAGTTAGAAAAAAAGGAACCAGAAGATTATCAAAAATTTGTATATGTATAGGAAGAGATTTTTGATACCTTACACAAACTGTAAAAAGAAACTAAAGAACCAGTTGAGCCTCAACCCAGAGATGGAAATATAAATGAACAGTCTACTGAGCCTATTTTAGCAAAGTATGTGAAGAGACACCACTCACTGGCACTGACCCGAAGGCAAGAATGTGATTGGTACAAAGTGGATTTTTAGGAATAAATTAAATAAAAATGGAGATGTGATAAAAAATAAATCTAGACTAGTATGCAAAGCATATGAACAAGAAGAAGGTATTGACTATGGTGAGACATTTTCTTCTGTAGCTAAGTTAGAAGGTGTGAGAATTCTACTTGCATATGTTGCATATAAAGGTTTCAAATTTTATCAAATAGATGTTAAGTCTGCATTTCTGAATGGAATTCTTGAAGAAGAAGTCTACATTGAACAACCTGAAGGATTTGTTGACTAAAGTAAGAAATACATGGTATGCAAACTACACAAAGCACTATATGGTTTGAAGCAAGCACCCTAAGCATGGTATGAAAGATTTCACTCATATTTAATCAAGATTGGATTTCAAAGAACAAGTGACAACAACAATTTGTATTTGAAATGTGATAGTAATGATAAGATTTTGATTGCTGAAATATTTGTTGATGATATCATATTTGGAGGAAGTGAGTCACTGTGTAAATCATTTGCTAAAGAGATGAGAAAGGAATTTGAGATGTCCATGATAGGAGAGATAAAATTCTTTATTGGACTACAAATTCAAGAAATTAAAGATGGGATCTACATCACATAGTAAAATTATATCAATGAGATCCTAAAGACATTTTACATGGAAGAATCAAAACCAATTGGCACACTGATCGCTACTAGTAGAAAATTGTCAAAGGAAGATGACACAAAGGAAGTAAATGAGACAATCTACCCATCCATGATTGGTAAGATACAATATGTTGTACATAGCCAACCTGATATTGTTGTTGGTATTGTTGCTAGATTTTCTGCCAATCCAAAGGAAATACATATGTATGGAGTTAAAAGAATATTTAGATATCTAAAAGGAACCGAGGACTATAGATTATCGTATAAAAAGAATGGATATTTTAATCTAAAGGTATACACTGATGCTGATTGGGCACATAATCTGGATGATAGGAAAAGTACAAGTGGAGGAGCTTTCTTTCTAGGAGAAATATTAGTGACATGGTTAAGAAATAAACAGAGTTGCATTTCACAATCTACTGTCAAAGTTGAGTATGTTGCTATAGATATGAATTGTTAAAACATTGCGTGGATTAGAAAACTACTTGAAGGTATGCAAGAGGAATTACTCATGAAGTTACTATTTACTATGATAATACAATTTCTATCAACATATCAAAGAATTCGGTGATGCATTCAAAGAAAAAGCACATTTCTATCAAGTATCATTACTTGAGAGAACAAGTTCAAGACAAGCATGTGATATTAGAGTATGTAAATTCAAAGGAGAAAATAAAAGATATATTTATCAAACCACTACCAAAGAGTTCTTTTGAGTATCTCAGAGGTAAATTAGGGGTTCTTCCTCTATCCAATATTCACTAAGGAAATATGCATGCTATATCAATTCAAACTTTCATCAGAATATTTATTTTGTGAGTTGATGCTAGTGTTCACTTTTTGGGTGATGCCTAAAGTTGTGAAAGATGTTCATGTAAGAAATGGGAAATCACTACATTTGAGATATGATTTACTTCTTGAAAAAAAAAAATAGGAGTATGTGTCTTTGGCATTGTTGTCAAAGATGGAGAATATACTATGAGGGACAAGATTGAATAGTGATAGAGGGAGAAGATAACTAAGAGAGGAGATGACACAAGAGCACAGACTAGGAAGGGCCAAACAATGGCACACCCTAATGATCCATCCTTCTCAACAACACGCGGAAGCAAAACAACAAGAATAATGAGAGAGAGAATGCAGATATTTGTTTTAGTATCATTCAAATTGATTCATACATGTCAGGCTGTAAGGCCTTCCCGGTTATGGCCAGATATTACAATGGATTACATTAGTCCTCAAACATGTGAGGATCTACCAAAAATCTCTAATATCCTATCTTCTTATCTCTATCTCCCACTGACTCCCTAAACTCTAACCAAAAAACTACATTTATACAAGAGGCTACCGAACTAAGTTGGCCTTCAGATCCACAAGCAATGGAAGGAACGGTTAGATCTGGGACTGTGTGTGAATGTTTTACACCTTCATGAAATTAGGATAATCAACGACAATTCTATGAAAATAAAAAGAAAATTTAATATAAGAATTGAAATTAACATCCATGACATCTCATGGTTCTCTATCCAAGCTTGGTGAGTGAAGCACTCAGCCTTATCCTCCACTAGTGACAATCCTAGAATGAGAAAAATGATAATAAAATGCTTAATCTAGCTCTCAATTCTCCAAATGATACAATGATTAATTCAAATGCTCAAGATATGCTCTCAATTATTATAAATTTGCTCTCAAATTGACTATAATGATGATGCTATGCACTTGAATTTCTAAGATATTTTTATGCTCTCAAAATGACTTCTATTTATAGTAAAATCCCAAGGGTAGGGGGTAGAGTTATTTAATCATGATTTAGCCTTGGTTGAGTCAAAAACTTTGAAATGTTTTTAAATGGGGGGATAATTTGAATGATTGTCTCAAAGGTTTGGACAGATAGACAAATTTGAGTGGTTGAGATTCAAAGTTAAAATGTGTGATTGAGATTCAACTATTTTGGAGTGATCCATGTGCTTTTATTCTCAATTCTCACTGGTTTTTCAAATTTTGTTGAAAGATATTAGGATTAATTAAATTCCATCAATTAATTAAATTAGCCATGTAAGAGAATAGGTTCAATTTGATTTTTGATTTAACAACTATACAATTAATTGATTAAAATTAATTATATAGTGTAATTCACCCCTTTAAGCTTGTATTTAATTATTTAATGCCATCATTTTATTTTTCCTTTGATTTAAATGATTTTGTCCAATTTTGATTAATAAATGTCCATTTAAAATTGATTTGATCCATTTTGATGAGAATTAGAGCATTAGGCTAAGATTTTGCAAATTTGATGATTCTAAGACACTTGCCCAATTTTTGATGTGTACAAATGCCCCTATTTGAATTGATGTGCATAGCACATTGATTCAAAGAAATTTTTATGTCTTGATCACTGATTTGATTGATTGATACAATTTTGATTTGAAACCTGATTTGAAACTACTTTGATTGATAAAACCTGATTTGAAAAATGATGCCACATTGCCCTACTAATAATAGTTCAAAATTTAATGCCCCAGATTCAATGATGTTTGATTTGATACTCTTATGATGCCCCCTCAAAAATAAAAATAAATTGATCACCTGATATGAAAAATGATGAAATTGATTGATAATTGATCCAATATGTTTTTATTTCTAAAAAACATTGATGATATTGAAGGTTTCAAAAAATTCCCTGATTTGATTAATATACTGATATAGATAATAGGTGAAAAATTACCTCAAAATTAGGTCAAATAGCATAAATAGGTTGAAAAACCTAAATTTACTATTCATTTTCACTTTTGACTATTGAGATTTTTCTCTAATCCTAAGATAGCTAATCACGATGGTTGTGCCTATTTGAGAGCATCAATTTGAGAGATTTCACCGATATCAGAGAGCTCTAGTAAGTGATTTTGACCCTCCTATTGCATTTATTACAACTTTTTTGGCATTTATTGCATAAATTTCTTGATTTTTAGTTGTAAGTTTGTAAAATGCCACCTAGGATAGTTTAAATCATGCCTAGGATTGTGAAGTGATGCATCGGTGCATTTAAATGTCACTTAGGATAGTTTGAAACTCACCTATGATAAATTTGATACTACCTATAGCCAGGGTAATTTAATCATACTATGTGTAAAACATTGCATGAAAAATCCCTATATTTTAAATGATGCCTGGACATGATGAAATGTCGCCTAGGGTCATGAAGTGTCACCTAATAGATGAAGTACCTCCTATGCTTGATAAAGGGCCGCGTGTGAAAATTTCTTCACCACCTGAGGTAAAATGTCACCTATGCATAGGCAAATGATGCCTAAAGGAATTTTGATAATTTTTTATTCTCAAACTTGATTTTCTGATAAAATTTGGTGTCTATGGATAATTGATTGATTTTCCAAGATAGATAGGTCTGTTGTAGTTAAACAAAACAAGTGATTAGGATATCAGGATAATTGTACCAATGAATGTTTTATTTGTCAATTTGATAGGATAGAAAATCTGATAGTAGAAAAATAATAGGATAGATAATTGATAATTCGCTCTCAAGACATAGAGACATGAACAAATGGTGATAGTTTGATTGATTGACTTAAAATGATCCACTGATATAGAATACTAATATGATTCCCTTGATTTGTAAAACATGTACATTTCTGTAAGTTATACATATGAACCATAGCTTCTTGGATATTAGACCTAGGTCAAGAGTTGACCCAGCTAGAGTATCAAGTCATTGAGATGTGTAGTTTGAGTTTCCTTCTAGACATCCTACAGTTCCAGATGAACCGTGGACTTCTTACAGCTATGGTAGAGTGTTGGCACTCTGACCACAATACCTTCCATTTACCTTTTGGGGAGATGACTATCACTCCTGAGGATGTCTATAGATTTCTCCGTATTCTGGCTTGGGGTGAGAGAGTCTACTATGATTCAATATATGATGGCACTATTTGCAGATGGGTGTTTGGGGATAATACTATAGATGATGACATGACTACATGGGCACAGTTTGCTTTATTTCCCACATTGCCAACAATTTTAGGTGCTTTGATAGGAAGATTATTGCTATTAGACCGGTGAGGTTGAGGTTTCTCTATTGGATGGGGCCACATTTTGGAGGATATGCTTGCACAACCTCAATGTTTTGATTAGGGTTCTTGTGTGCTAGCCCAGTGATACCATGATTTTCATGAGGTAGTTTATAGATCTAGTGCCTCCTTATCAGCAGGTGCCATGATATTATAGTTTTGGGTATGAGAGCATCTTCCCATTATGAGACCATTGTCAAATTGTATCCACCTTCAGGGTTATCCTTATGCATTTCTATATAGTGGCATGGTTGTCCATCATCATATAGGAAAGCTAGAGTTTTGGCATCACATGATCGATGATATAGATCAGGTTGTATGGAGACCTTATATGGGCTACGAGGGATGACAAGAGGATGATGATGAGCTCCCTTATATGTTTGCATCACAATGGATGATTGGATGATCACCCCTTATGATTGAGAGATTTTTCTTTGGGCAAGTTTCTAGATAGTACGATAGATATCAGGATATGCCACAGGGTATGGTTCTGTATGCTCAAGTTTAGGCAGAGTGATCAATGTGGGGGGATCAAATTGATTTTTAGTTTACTTGTGACTAGATTGCCAAGATAATGTATGTCAGATGGGATATATTAGAGCACATGGCAGATGTTGGGATGTTCATAGAGTACAGAGAGTGGTGGTCTCAGAACAAATTTTTGAGATTTAACGATCCTGTAGAGCCGATCCTGGCTGAGATGAGCAATCAAATGACGACAATGGGGATGATGGTTGGAGACCTAGATGACGTTGAGCTCCTAGAGGACATAGAGATCCTCAAATCATTGCTAGAGGATGACTTGGGCCATAGGTACGAGGTGGACATTTCAAGGACAGGGATGTTAGATAGGTTCAGCTAGATTAGGGACCTGGGTTTGGTCATCCTAGAGCTACATTAGTACATGGACAAAAAATATGATAGAGGTTCAGGTGATAGGCTCACATTGATGCTACTAGGTAGGCTCCTGGGGGATAGGATCCTTTGATACAATAGGTTCCTTTGGTTCAACATGCATAGATTCCAGCACAACAAGTGCCTCCCCAGATACCTAGATCACAGGATATGGGTCAGACTTCACAAGCCTCTCCTAGCATTGATACTCTATCATAGGATGTTTGGTCATTGTAGATAGATTTGATAGTAGTTGTGGGAAAATTAGATCAGGTGGCCACAATGATGTAGTAGTTTATGACCATGATGGCTCAAAGGCCAACTATTGCTAGCACTAGTCAGACTCCTCCTACTCAGGATAGACCAGATGACAGGGGGCCAGATGGATCAGGTGTAGGAGATGGATTGGGTGCTCCCATAGGATCATGATGATTGATTTATGGATCTCCTCATTGATGACTTTGTATCATGTTTCATTTATGGATCAGGACTTGATGCTTTGTTAATGACATTGTATCTTTGATATATAGATTTGTTGGATCTTTTATGTTATGGACACTTATATGATTATGAACTTTCCTTGGTTCTTGATGTGTTTATGTGAGATTATCTTTATATGTAGTTCTATATGATGTTTATGATGCATTTACTTTGGATTATGCTATGGATGCAATGCATCTTATATATGATATAGATAGATGAATGCAAATGATAATGTGACTTTGATAGGTTTTATGCTTTTCCATGTATGGATGCAAATGTTTTATTATGGATGTATGGATATATGATGAATGCTCCTATGTTTTTGATTTTTTTATGTATGCAACTCTTAAAATGAAATCCTTAACTAAATGTATGCAAATGATGAATGAGTAATGAATCTTTTTTCTTTTTCTCTTTTGGATATAAGGATAATGAATAATGAGTAATGCTATGAATGAATGCAAAAGATTATCTCACATGATTGATTTGAACCAAGGATAATGTTGATAAATGAACCCCCTTTTAATGATTGGTCAAGATTGATAACTGAACCCCTTTTCCCTTGGAAAAATAACTACAAACCAATGCACTTAATCTAACATGCAAATGCAATGCGATGCAACTAATTGTCACTAGCTTTTAGCAAAGAAATGCCATAGAGAAATATTTTCATCATTGAGCATTGTGAAACCAGAAAGAAAGTACAACCATCACTGACTACATCATGATGATATGAATACTACTTTATATTGTTTTTGGTAACCCTTTAGGAAACTAGTACAACCCTCACTAGTTGAATGACCAACTATGGAAGTATGAATACCGATTTCAATTAATTCAATGTTGCAATTGGATTTTGGTATTGAGATATTGAAGATCTAAATAGCCAAGGTATCCATTTGTGTAAACAAGAAAAGGTCAACCCTCCATCCTATATGAATGTCCTCGATGGTTCTTTGGTGACCATGTTGTTAGATGAATTCACATAAGTTGTTGGATCTCTGTCAAGATAGTCACTCAGAAAGAATAAAAATAATATCATGTCTCCATTGTCGCCAATCTAGTCAAAACATCATCGATTAACTAAAAAGACACAATAAAAAGCCAATAAAGATCATCAAAATTCTTCAAGTGTTTTTCAATGTATCAAGATTTTCAATAAGAATTCCCAAGCATTCTGATCATTTAAGTGATGTCAATTTTTAATCCTGAATAATAAAGTGAATGAAGGCTCAAGGATCAAGTTGTAGGATCAAAATACTTGGTTATGAATAAATATATCAATCAAAGGTTCAACACTAATCTCTCTCTTCTGAAGCTCTGATAATTCCCTCTGATATGTGATGGAAAGTATCACTATTGAATCTACTTGTACCAAAAATCTAATCCTTTCCTACCCCCAAGTGATAAATGTGATCATGTGACAAACTTAGGGCAAGATGAAACCTAAAATGCAACAATGCACCTGAAAGGTTTTATTATGACTATGCACAAATGGCATATGTAATGAAGATTTACAAGTGAGATGATGGAAATGCAATATGTACACATGCAACTAGGAAACACTTAAGGGACAAAAGGTGCTTGATTGCCAAGTTTTCACCTTTTGGGTTTATTGCTCTTTTTCTCTTTTTTTGAAATTTTGAATTTTTTTGCTACCAAGGTGCCTATTTGCTAGGTTTTCACCAAGGCACTTTTTTATCTTTTTTCATTTTTTTTTCAATCTTTTCTCAATTTTTTTTAATCTTTTTTATTCTCATGTACAAAAGTGATGCTTGAGTCATCAGATACACTTGTCTAATACTCTTTCTTCTAATACTCTCTCATCTGATTAGTTATGAAACCTCTTTAAGTGGATGCTATTAATGGGTTCTTGTAATTCTTCCCCATCACAATTGGCTAATTTGTAAGTCCCTATTCCAAAAGAAGAAACAATGACAAAAGGACCAAGCCAATTTGCTTCCCATTTACCCTTCTTTTCCCTTAATACTTCATTTTTAGGGTTCTCCCTTAGCACTAAATCACCCACTTGAAAGACTCTTGGTTTAATGTGCTTATTATATTTCCTTGAGATCCTATTTTGATAAAATTTCAAATGTTCATAGGCTTGTGCTTGATGTTCCTCTAACAATTCCAATTGTTGAAGTCGGGAAACCCTATAATCCTTGCAATGATACTCTTAGGGATGAAATTTCAACCTGCAAAGGTAAAATGGCCAAGGTGTAACAAAAGGATGTAAGTCTTGAGCCAGTACATGTATCATATCACCATGATATTGATATTTTGTGCATATCTTAACAAATTGACAAGCATCCTTTTCTATGGTTTTCCAAAAATACCCCATGTGAAGGATCTTCTTTGCTAAGTTTAAACCGCTTGAGTGTGACCCACAAATGCCCTCATGAACCTCATGTAAGACTACTTAGACTCTTCTTCCTCTAGACATCTAAGTAGAGTTCTGTCAAGACCCTTATGATACAATGTGTTGGAAAGGATAATATAACAAGCTAATTGTCTTATGAAGTGTCATTTTTGGGCTCAGGATTGATTCAAGGGTAATACTTGGTCTTTAAGGTATGTGTAAATAGGGCCGTACCAAGGTGATTCATGTCCATCAAGTAAAGAAATAATTTGGGTATTAGGAAGGTCAAATGCCGATTTTGCCACCTCTTCCACCAAGAATTCATACCTTTCATTTTGATTAGGCTTTTGAAGTAATGAAGCCAAGGTAGCCATTAAATCGGCAAGTCTATTCTTCTCTCTTGGAATTTTCTCAAAAGTTATCAACACAAAGTATTTTTTCCAAGCATCAATCATTGTCTTGTAAGGTAGTAGCTTTTCATCTTTTGTGTTGTACTCATCATTGACTTGATTGATCACTAATTGAGAATCCCCATACACTTGTAGCTCGATAATATTCCATTCTAAAGCCATCTTGATGCCAATGACTAAACCTTCAAATTCAGCTATGTTATTGGTTCATGGAAATAAGAGATTGTAGGATTTAGGAATAGTATACCCTTGAGGGGTAATCAACAATATGCCGGCTCCAGAACCTCCTTGTGTGTATGATCTATCAAAGTACAATTTCCATGTCTTAGCTTCTATATTAATAATTACTGCATCAGGAAACTCCACTTGAATAGTATGTGTAGAAGCCAATGGATTTTCAGCTAAGTGATTTTCTATCACTTTTCCTATAATGGCCTTTCTATCCACATATTCAATATTGAACTCACTTAATATCATGACCCATTTTTATATTCTTCCCATTAAGTCAGTTTTGTTGAGCAAGTATTTCAAAGGGTCAATCTTTGCAATGAGCTCCACTTTGTGCATCAACATGTAGTGTCTCAATTTTTGAGAAGAAAATACAACAACTAGGCATGCTCTTTCCATGAAAGTTTAGTTCAATTTATATTTAATCAATGTTTAGCTCAAATAGTAGATAGCTCTCTCTTTTCCTTGATCATCTTCTTGTGCCAAAAGGACTCCGAAAGACCTCTTAGTTGTTGATACATAAAAAAGAAATGGTTTTCCTTTGATATGTGGCATTAGAATTGGTGGATTGATTAAGTATTCAATAAAGTAAAGGCCTTGTCACATTCTTCATCCCATATGAAAATGGTGTCTTTGTGTAGGAACCTAGTGAATGAGTGACACTTTTCAGCTAGTTGGGAAATAAACCTCCTTATTCATTGGAGTTTTCCTTGAAGAGACCTCATTTGGCTAATGTTTATAGGAATTTCCATGTCCATGATTTCTTGAACCTTTTTGGGATCCACTTCAATGCCTTTTGCCGAAACTATGTAGCCTAGTAATTTCCCGAATTAAACACCAAAGGCACATTTTTTTGGATTAAGCCTTACTTTGAACTATTCCAAGCGTGTAAATATATTTTCCAAAATTTGTAAATTATCCTCTCTTTTATGTTACTTAGCCAATATATCATCCACGTAATCTTCTAAGAAGGTGTGCATCATATCATGAAACATGGTGGTCATTGCCCTTTGGTAAGTAGTTCCGGTATTTTTGAGGCCGAAAGGCATTACATTCCAACAAAAAATTCCCCAAGGGCATGTGAAGGCTATCTTTTCCTGATCTTCAAGTGCAATCTTAATTTGGTTGTATCCACTAAAACCATTCATTAATGAAAACATGGAGTGACCAGTTGTTAAGTCCATTATTGCATCTATGCTTGGAAGTGGGAAGTCATCTTTGGGACATGCAAGAATCAAATCTCTAAAGTCTATGCATACACAAATGGATTTGTCATGCTTGGTAACTAGTACAATATTTTATATCCATTCCACATAAGCAATTTCCCTTATGAACCCCACCTTTAACAATTTCTCCAATTCTGCTTTAACTAGAAGAGCTATATGTGGATGCATTTTCCTTAATTTCTACTTGACTGGTTTAACCCTTGGTTTGACATTTAAATGATGCATGATGAAGTCTGGATCTAATCTTGGCATGTCAGCATAGGACCATGAAAAATTCACTTTCTTTTCTTGGAAAATTTTTATGAAATCCTTCCTCTCTAAAGGTGTAAGTGAAGCTGTTAGATGTATGAATTTGGGCTCCAATTCGGTTCCAATGTTGACTTTCTCCATTGGCTCTATATGAATTGGTGATCTTTCTTCCTCATGTGATGCTAAGGTATCCAACCTCTCTTCCTTTAGTTCCACAGTTGGGTTTTCACTGTTAAAACATCCTTTATACTCACTCTTTTTGGTTCTAGTAATGCCACATGGTAGTTTTCACCACTAGAAATTTTCATTTTTTTACTTTTTTTCATTTTTTCTTTTGGATTAAGACGATGGACCCCTACCTTTCTCATCATTTTTGGATTGGACTCTTTGATGGAAGAGGGCTCAATCGCGTTTAGGTATTTTATCATTGCTTGGTCATTAGGAAAATATAGTAAGTCACTTAGTTGGGTTAAGTCCCAATCAATAAGCTCAGGATGCATAAAGGGTAAAGATTCGATTAGAAAATTGACATTGGCTAGGTTTAAGGACATGACCTCATTAGGTGGTTCATACATTATATCATTAAGGTCAATAACATGAGCTTGCTCAAGATGATCCATGGAAGAAGGATAAAAGTCTTCTTCACTTGAGTTCGCTAAGACTTCTACGGGAAATAATACATGTAGGTTAAAACTAAAATTTAAATCACCCTCCCATGAAGGTACCCAAGTTTCACCTACCCAAGGTTAATTAATGTGTGCTTTCCCTATAGGAATTATCTCTGGATCTTCACTATCTTGTGTATGTTCTTGAGGAACATTGGTATAAGAATGTATGATGAAAATATCTTTGTCATGGTCAGAGTCTTTGGATAAATAATCCCACTCATATTCTCTAGAATCATCACTATCGACATCGGACTCTACTATGTTCACTTATTCATAAAAATCATGCATGGGGCTAGAACTTTCTCATTTGTATTGGTAACCTACTCCCGATTTTTCTTCCTTTGATCTCCAAGAAGGTTCAATAGGTTCAAGAAAACCTTTATTTATCATACCTAAGGGTCCTCTTCCCTTATACCCCATTTTTTGCATAATTTCAAACCCCTTTCCATATTGGTCAGTTTGAATATTGATGTGATGAACACTTTCCACGGGTTTTTTTGAAGTATCACTTTCATCTTTGTAAAGCCATTGTAAAACCTCATTATCTTCTTTCTCAAGTGCTGACTGGTCACTTTCTCTTACAAAATGAGAGTTGTATATGTGAGGGGGATACACCTTAGAAGGATTTCCATGTGTTTTTGGGGAAGTAGGTAAATCAAATAGGGAAATAGAATATTCCCCTACTCCTTTAGAACCTATTCTACATTGTTTTTCAAACTTGTGCATCATCTCACTCCTTTGTTTCTATTGGGTTTCTTTGGCTTTGTCTTTCTCCTCTTTAGTTGGTTCGTCAAGTTCCACCTTTTGTGTACATATTCTATCTGAATTCTCATTTGAAGTTGGACGCTCATAACTCACTTTTCCCTTTCCCTTAGCCAATGTAGTTGAGTTAGTTTGAATAGGGTTTGGAGTAAAAGTACCATTTGATGTTAGCTTAAGATCATACCCTTTAGTTTCTTTGATGGTAGTGTGTGGAACAATCCCTTCACTATTATGAGGAATAAATAACTCATGAAGAGGCTTCAATGTGCTGCAATATTGGAAAGGATTTGAATCCCCTCCAATTGTGATTTCTTCTCCCATGTGCATAAATTTGATACATTGATGATACGTGGAAGGAACAACTTGCATCTCATGTATCCATGACCTCCCCAATAAGATATTATAAGTTAACTTCATGTCTAGAACTTGGCATATGGTGTCCTTTTTGATGCATACAACTTGGATAGGTAAGACAATCATGCATTTTGAAGATCTCTCCTCCTCATCATAAGCTTTTATGGTAATTTTATTCTTAGGATCAATAGAAGATTCAAATAAACCTAAGGAATTGACAAGGTTTAAAGTGCAAATATTCAGACCAGCTCCTCCATCTATGAGAACTCTCTTAACCCTATGTCTTTGACTGAGGACTTCTATATGCAATGGAAAATTTTTAGGATGAGTGATGGACAAATCATCTTGATCTAAAAAATGAAAGATGATGTGGTGCAGTGAGGTGTCCCACCATGTTTTGAAACTTTTCTTCCTCCAAGTTAATAGGAACCTTAGTCCCCAATAGGGCTTGTTATAAGATCTCCCTATGATTTGAAGATAATTTCAACAAATCTGAAATAGAAATTTGAGTTGGAGTCTTTTGTAGTTGGTCCACCAAATTATATGACTTTGTTGTTGTAGATGGTTGTTTAACTACAATACTTGATTGCATAGGACTAATAGGTTTAGGATCAACTCCTTGTAAGGTAATCCTTGAAGCTTTCCCCCTAGTGATAGCATAAGATGTTTCTTCTTTGGGTTTTTCCTTGATTAAAACAACATTGACACCATGCTCATGTTTGGATAAAGTATTGATAATGTTATCATAATGAGGAGAAAAATTGACATTATTGCTACTTTTTTTATTCAAATTAGAAGGTTCATGTTTCTCATGGTTATAGAAAGGTTGCTTAAATACCATGTGATCTCCATTGTTTTTAGGCCCTTCTATCATGATCACACCATTGTCAATAAAATCCTACACCACATTTTTGAATTGCAGGAAATCATTCATTGTATGTCCTCTATTTCTGTGGTATTCACAATGACTAGAATCATTCCACTAGCTGGGCTTGTTTTGGGGTTCATACGGTTGAGCTCTAGGAAAATCAATAATCTTATTAGCAATGAGAGTTCTCAATGCATTCTCAAGAACTTCACCCAAAGGTGTGAATGTCCTCTTGGGAAATGGTGTAAAGAATTGCCTAGACTTGTTAGCCCCTTGATTGTTCCCAAAGTTGTTATTATTGGTGTTGTTGTTAAAAGGCACTTTGGAAACTTGATTTGTATTATTCACTTGAGTAGGTGTTCTTGTGAGAGTAAATGGAGTGACTTTCAATTCATTAGATTCAACAACCCCATCGTTGACCACACCTTTGTTGTTGTTCTTTAACCCAAATCGGTTATAGGTGTTAGAGAAATTCTTATTTTGGTTGTTATTGTTGTTGGAGGTATTGTTGTTGTTGTGATTCTTGTTATCCTTGTAAAGCTTTAGTTATCCACTTTTAACCAATACCTCCTCCATAGTCATTCCATTTTCAATAAGATCTTGAAAAGACTTAGGACATTGCATCCTTAACTGATAGTTCATTTCATTACTCAAACTATTTATAAAGATGTGCATTTTTTCTTTTTCTGGTACACTTCGAGGGTCTCTAGAAAATATTGTCCTCCATCTTTGTAAGAAAAGTAGGAATCCTTCTCCCTCTTTTTGTTTGGTGTTGCATAAGGTAATAATTGTAACTTCATGTTTGATATTATATGAATAGTGTGTTACAAATTTAGAAGCTAGCTCTTCAAAGGTTCGTATGCCGAAAGGTAATTTTGAAAACCATTCCATGGCCATGGCTCCCAAGCTTCTAGGGAACAACCTCATTAAATAAGTAGTGTCATGCATGAACTCCAAGCTCAATGCACAAAATTCCCTTAAATGATCTTGAGGATTAGATGCTCCTTCGTATTTTTCATACTTAGGAAAAACAATGTTACTAGGGAATGGTATCATGATTAAACTCTTGTCAAATGGGAATGGACACAATGCCTCTATTGAAAAGGGTTTTGGAGCCCCACTTTTCTTTATTGTGTCCAATTGTGGTTGGAATAACTTAAATTGCTTGTTCATGATATCAATCGGATTATCTTCAACTGCTTATTTCTTAAGTTGATTGACATCATAGTCATGAGGGAGTTTAAGACCCTTTTGGGACAGGTCTAGAAAATATTTCTCCTTATCTCTTTCTAATGCTTTTTCCATGAGCTTCATTTAGTATGGGCTTTGTATGGCTTCATTAACCTTCTCATCAGTTGCATCTTTAGCAGTTGGTTCACCATTTGCTCCATTGTTAGTGTTATATAATCCTTGATTGTTAGGGTATGTTCCTCCTCCATTTTTGCTATTTGACTTTGGATTGTTTGGGTCAATACCTCCATTGTTGGTCTGATCTAAACCTGAGTTGGCTGAAAAAATCATGTTGGTTTCTACTTCTTGGACAGGTTCTTGTGGTATTTTAAAAGAGGTAAATGTATCACTTGGAAAAGGAAGTTCTTGCCTTAGAGTTTCATCTTCTTGCAAGGTTTTCTTTACGTAATAGGATTGAGTGAAAGCTGACATGAGCATAAATCTCTTGACAATGGACCTTATCTCACTTTCTTATGGCTGAATCCTTATAAAATTTTCAAAAATGTTCAAAACTAGGATTTCCCAGATTGGATGTTGGAAGAGATAGAACGACCAAAAGGGTATTCAAATATGAAATCAAATTTTTTTGAAAACCCCAAGAAATTCTCACTATTTTCTCTTATTTGTTTCTGGGCGTCACTTGCTAGTGTGTAGACGTGACTTAACAATTAGTACACAGTTATTGGAATATTCCTAAGCAAGACTCTATAGGTCAGCAGGTGTCTTTTCTTTGTTGATAGGTGTTTCTTAACCTTTTTTAGACGTTTCTTAAAATGTCACAGGTGTGACTTCCTTATTGATAGGCATTTCCTGAATAGTCACAGGCATGACTTGACTGTTTATAAGTGGTTTTTCTCTATGTGTAGGTAGCACTTTACAGACCAAGTTGTAAAATTTAAATTTTGAAAGTTGTAAGATTAGGTCTGCATAATATTCTTGCTTGAAAATGAAGTACAAATGAAACACACACATCAAATTTGTACCATATCCCTAAAACCACACTAAAAGTGTATGTTCTCGATCATTTTTCACAAGTATAAACAAGTATATCTTCCAAGAAATCTACCTAGAGTCAGATTTGGCTTTTAAACATGTTTGGCTCTAAAAAGATAAATTACTACTTAATAGGTTTTTAATGAACACCTCCATTCGAGATCATGTCAAGCTCTTTTACCCACTTGCGGGCTTCCCACATGCACAAAAGCATGATTTGGCACAATCCAAAAGGACTACTAGAGGAAGTGAAGAACACTTGCACACAACCTAGTCATTCTCCTATTAAGGAAGAATGTATTTTTTTATAGTGGGTTGGATAGTGTCATGACTAAAGTGATTGTATCCCACTTGGGTCGCTCCCTCGCACCGTCCTCGTAAGGAAATTCTCAAGAGGTTGGCCCTCTAATGCTCTAATTTATCTAGCATGTATAAAAAAATAATAAATCAAACTTAGTTCAATAAGTTTGGGAATTTGGTTCACTTAGAAAGTGAAGAGCATATCCCTATTGTTGTCCCTTGTTCCAAACACTTCAAGCACAATTTTTTCTTTTTCAATCTCTTGACAAGGAGATTCTTATAATTGAAATGTTTGGTTAATTCCTCATCCCTTTCTTTCTACCAAATTAAACTCAGACTTTTGGCTTTTTGATCCACTTCAAAAAATGGAGAGCATATGCCTAATGTTTATTCAATTTGGAGGATAGTAAGGACTTCCTATTAAGTTGAATCCAATGGAAAGCCATAATTTAAGCAAAGCAAGCTTGATGTGAAAAATACCTCTTTTGTAGCTAGCAAAGGCTAGGCACTTTTTTGAGGTTTTTGATATTTGTTTTCTTACTCACCTAGTGGCTATCATTCCCACTCCAAATCCTCCAAAAAATTAGTCAACACAACCATACAAAGTGAAGGAAACCAAAAGAACAATTGAAGTGCAATTAAGTGTTCTTGACTAGATTTTGTAAAGAAAATTTCAACGACTTAATGCAACAATTTAATTCAAAGTAGGAAATTTATTCTTGTAAGCATCCAAAACTTTAATGTAATGAGCATAGAGCTTTTTTTCTAATCCCAAACTATCTGGAATTGAAGCATTATGAATCTCTTTTTGACGTTTGTTTTGGATTCTTAGCTCTTTGCTCTCTTGTGTAACTCTGCTCTGTATTTTTTTGACATTTTTGTGTCTGCTCATCTATAGGAAAAACACAGATAGAGAGTAAGAAAACATAATTTAATAACTTGACAACAAATTTAAATAAAAAATGCTAAGCATCATTTATTAGCTAATAAGCGTCAGATCAAAGCTAGCATGCGTTATTTTAAAAATCATAGGCATCACTTTCCAGTGACTCAGATGACTTTTAAAAACTACTAAGCATTAAAGCTAGTGTAAATTGTGTAAGATAAAATATCCAAAGTGGCAAAGTATAACTAGTAAGCATCAGTTAAAAACTACTAAGTGTGACAAATGACTGTAAATTGCGTAAGATAAAGCATCACAGGCGGTAAAGGATAGCTAATAGGCATCAGTTCTCAGATCTTAGGCATTGCTTTATGCTTTCAGGCATGATACTTTATCACACAAGCGTTAGAAGAAGAAAAAGATAGAATAGATAGAATCACTTAGGCATCAATTAACTACTTTCAAGCATCATCAAAGTGCTCACATGCATCATCAGATCTTGTGTAGGTGTCATTTCTCCTATTTTTTGCAAAATTCACATTAAAGTGAAGCCAAAAACACACAAAATTTGATAAGAAATGATAGAAATGAGGCTCAAAGCCCCACGGTGGGCACCATTTGTGTGTGAATGTTTTACACCTTCATGAAAATAGGATAATCAACTACAATTATATGAAAATATAAAGAAAATTTAATCTAAGAATTGAAATTAACATCCATGACATCTCATGGTTCTCTATCCAAGCTTGGTAAGTGAAGCTTTCAGCCTTATCCTCCACTAGTGACAATCCTAGAATGAGAAAATGATAATACAATGCTTAATCTAGCTCTCAATTCTCCAAATGATACAAAGATTAATTCAAATGCTCAAGATATGCTCTCAATTATTATCAATTTGCTCTCAAATTGACTATAATGATGATGCTATGCACCTGAATTTCTAAGATGTTTTTATGCTCTCAAAATGACTTCTATTTATAGTAAAATCCCAAGGGTAGGGGGTAGAGTTATTTAATCATGATTTAGCCTTGGTTGAGTCAAAAAATTTGAAATGTTTTTAAATGGGGGGACAATTGAAATGATTGTCTCAAAGGTTTGGACAAATAGACAAATTTGAGTGGTTGAGATTCAAAGTTGAAATGTGTGATTGAGATTCAACTATTTTGGAGTGATCCACGTGCTTTTGTTCTCAATTCTCATTGGTTGCTCAAATTTTGTTGAAAGATATTAGGATTAATTAAATTTCATCAATTAATTAAATTAGCCATGTAAGGGAATAGGTTCAATTTGATTTTTGATTTAAGAACTATACAATTAATTGATTAAAATCAATTATATAGTGTAATTCACCACTTTAAGCTTGTATTTAATTATTTAATTTCATCATTTGATTTTTCCTTTGATTTAAATGATTTTGTCCGATTTTGATTAATAAATGTCCATTTAAAATTGATTTGATCCATTTTGATGAGAATTAGAACATTTGGCTAAGATTTTTCAAATTTGATGATTCTAAGACACTTGCCCAGTTTTTGATGTCTACATGGACCACACGCTTCCCAATGATGGATACTAGCATTAAATCTGTGACCCATAATCAATGCACAAGTCAGCCTCAACAAAAGCTCAAAATAAACTACTCAGTAAGCAAGGATGACCGAGTAGAAGACAAGCATCCCCAAGCACCAAAGAAACAACCGACCACCCAGAAGATAACTGACCATACTCAGTAACCAAAGGAAACTAACCAACTACCGAACCAACTCAATCAAAGAAGGAACTGAGCAACACAGACAAAATTCAAAATCTTTTTGGTGACACAGGATTGCCAAGGACCTGAGATGCTCCTGCATCAGACACCTGGGGTTGTTTGAAATGATTTTCTGAATCATGAAACAGGTTTGGTCTGAGCTACATCCAACTCAAACTGTGAAATCCATTAACTATCTTCAATCGGTCTATTCTTCCATTTTACCAGATATTCCATATACTATTTTCCTCTTGTACTTTTGCCAATTCTTTTCTCCAAAATCTGCTCAACTTCCTCTTTCTACTTCTTAGGATATTCCATTGGTGTTGCCATGTCTTCATCAGGTTCATGATACTCATACAAATTAGTAATGTTGAAAATAGGTGATATGTCCATGTCATCAGGTAACTCAATCTCATATGTATTTCCACTATCAAATTTCCTCAAAATCTTGCAAGGTCCAAATTTCTTCATCTTCAACTTCCCATATGTTCCAATAAGAAATTGACCTTTCTTCAAATGAACCATCACTTCATCACCAACATCAAAAGTCTTATGTCTCCTTGATCTATCCACTCTGTCTTTGTATTTTTGATTACTCTCTTCTAGCTTCAGCTTCACATCTTCATGTACTCAGCAAATTTTACTCCTTCAGCACTTCTCTTACTTTCATCAGCAATATCCCTCAAATCGGATATACCTCTTCACTGTATGCCACTCACAATCTCAAATGGGGTTTTTCTAGTACTCCTATTCACTCAATTATTGTATGAAAAATCTTCTTGTGCCAACATAGAATCCCAATTACTCGGTGTGTCTCCAACTAAGCATCTCAAAATATTTCCCAAACTTTTGTTCACAACTTCAATCTATCCATCGGTTTGTGGGTGAAATGTAAAACTATATTTCAACTCAGTGCCAAAATTCTTCCAAATAGTTTTCCAAAAGTATCCAACAAATTTACTATCTCGGTTAGAGATAATAATCCTCGGTAATCCATGCAATCTGACAATTTCCTTAAAGAAAAGATTTGCTATATGTACTGCATCTGATGTCTTTCTACAAGGTATAAAATGTGCCATTTTAGAAAATCTATCCACAACAACAAATATAGAATCATTACCTCTTACTGTCTTCGATAAGCCAAGAAAAAAATCCATACTGATGTCAATCCAAGGTTTCTCAGGTACAACAATCAGTGTATACAATTAGTATTCTGACTTACTCCTTTTGCAACTTGACAAACTCAACAACTTTTCACAAATTTTTGAACATCTTTATATAACTATGGCCAAAAGTATTTCTCCTTAAGAAAGTTCCATGTCTTATCAATACCAAAATGTCTAGCCAAACTAGTACTATGTTTCTCCTTTATCAGATTAGTTATCATTGTTCCTCTCGGTATACACAGCTGAATACCTTTAAACAACATACCTTCCTAAACAAAATATTCATCCCATTTAGTTCTTTGTTGATCTTGAATATGTGCTTTGCACTTTCTCCATGGCTCAGAAAAATCAGGATCAAACTCATAAGAATCTCTCATCTCATCAAAACCAAGAACTTCAATTTTGATCTCATTCATCAAAGATCTTCTTCTACTCAATGCATCATCAACTCGGTTAGTGACTCCACTCTTATGCTTTGTCACAAATGTATAACTCTACAAATACTCAACCCATTCCATATGTCTCTGATTCAACTTATTCTGACTACCCAAATACTGTAAAGCCTTATGATTGGTATACAACACAAATTCACTTGGTATCAAATAATGTCTCCATTTCTTCAATGCTTGAACAATAGCATAGAATTCTTGATCATACACAAAATATTTCCTTCTAGCATCATTCAAATTTTCACTAAAGAAAGCAACAGGTTTGCCTTCTTGACTCAACATAGCTCCAATTGCACTTCCACTTGCATCACATTCCACTTGAAATACCTTATTGAAACTAGGTAATGCCAAAATAGGCAATTCAGTAACCTTCTACTTCAGAGTCTCAAACTTTTATCAGCTCCATGTGTCCACTTGAATTCTCTTTTATCTCCTCTCATAGTCTCAGTCATAGCATTACAAATTGAACTAAAATTCCTTATGAACTTTTGGTAAAAACTTTCCAAACTATGAAATGATCTTACCTCACTAGCATTCACAGGTGTAGGCCAATTCAAAATAGCTTCAACCTTTTCAGGATCCATTTTCAAACCATCAGCCGAAATCACAAATCCCAAATATACAATCTCTTCCTTCATGAATGAACACTTTTTCAGGTTTATTAGCAACTTTCTTCTTTCAATCTCTACAAAACTTGTCTAACATGCAACAAATGTTCTTCTATGGTCTTACTAAATATCAGAATATCATCAAGATATACAATCAAAAATTTACCCAATAATTTCTTCAAAACTTCATTCATTTGCCTCATAAAATTACTCAGTGCATTAGTTAAACCAAAAGGCATAACCAACCACTCATACATACCTTCTTTTATCTTGAAAGCAGTCTTCCATTCATCACCTTCTCTGATTCTGATATGATGATACCCACTTTTCAAATCAATTTTGGTGAAATACTTTTCTCCAATCAAACTATCCATTATATCATCCATTCTCGGTATAGGAAACCTATACTTCATTGTTATCTCATTGATTGCTCTGGAATTAGTACACATTCATGATTATCCATTCTTCTTCAGTGCCAATGCAATAGGTACTACACAAGGACTCAAACTTTCTCTGATCAAACATTTCTCCAGCACCTCTTGAATCTGTTGGTTCAATTCCTCATTCTCAGTAGGTGTCAACCGATGAGGTGCCTTATTCGGTAAACTAGCTCTAGGGATTAGATCCATACAATGCTCAATGCTTCTCTTTGGTGGAAAACTATCAGGTACATTGTTAGAAATGATTTCACTATACTCAGTGAGTAACTTATCAATCTCCTCAAGAACACTATACTCTTTTTTCTTACTCGGTTTGTTAGGAATGACAAAAAAACATACATCACTCTTTTTCAAATGGTTAACAAACTTTCTTCCTTCCATCAAACAAACTTTCACAGATGTGAAAACATTACTAACAAGTTCTTCCATCAAAGGTAACAAGATTTGTTTCTTTCCATCAGCCAAAATAGTATACTTATGCAATCTCCCATCATATATAGCATGTCTATCATATTGCCAAGGTCTACCCAAAAAAAAATGACAACAATCCATAGGCATGATATCACATAACACCTTATCATAGTACTTTCCAATCTTTAAATTCACATAACATTGTTCACTTACCAAGAGTGTATGCTCATCCTTGATCCATGAAATCCGATAGGGCTTCAGATGTTCCAACCTTTTCAACTGTAACTTTGTGACAATTTCCTCAGATGCCAGATTCTCCGAGCTACTATTGGCAATGATTACCTTCCAAATTTTATCATAAAATCTACATCTGGTCTTGAACAAACTTTTCCTTACCAGATCTTCCTTTTTAATTTCATTCCATAGTGCTCTCCTTACCATCAAGTTATTTTCTTTCTCAGGTTCATTTGGTGACTCTTCTTGCACCAAATAATTCCTACTACTACCAGCCTTCTTACTTGCATGTGTACATTCAAATGATCTATGTCCTTCTTCTCCATAATTGAAACAAGTTCCTCAGAAACTTCCTTTGCTATAACCACCTTGGTAGTTACTTGCTCTACCTCTAGATGAACTTTCACCTTTCCACTCAATCTTTCCTTTATCCAAATTTATCTTTTAAGGTTCAGATCTACCATTTTCACCATGGGATCTACCTCTTCCTCTAGGGAATCTACCACCTCTACTTCTTTGTCTTTGTTCATGTATCTTGTTCAATTTATCCTAATCTTTCAATGCAAATTTATAAGCCTCTTCACTATTCTCCAATTTGACCAATTTATTTCCTCTTGGATGGAAAATCTCAAACCATTCAGGTATCTAGCAATTCTTTCCACATCATCTTCATCATGTCCAGATCTGATATCTAATCTATATAATTCCTCAGTATATTCCTTTACCGAGCTATCTTTTTGTCTTAGACTTTGCATTCACCTAACTAGGTTAATCTGATAATCACAAGGTAAGAACTTTCCTTTCAACTTATTCACCATTTTATTCCATACCTTGATTTTGTCTTTGTCTTTCCTCTTTCTATCTAGCTGTAGATGTTCCCACCATAAGGATGCATGACTTTTCAACTTTGTGCTTGCAATTTTCACTTTCTTGTCTTCAGGTACATTTCCATACTCAAAATACTTTTCCATTTTAGTGATCTAGTCCACCATACTCAAGAGGATTAAAATGTGCTGTAGAATTTAGACTTCTCAAGGCCTTCAAGAATCTTTCTTCACCTTGATCCATCACAGGTGCAGGTTCTGCATTCACCCGTTCTTCCTCAATTTCATCATCACTAACATCTTCAAGATGTCTTCCTCTTCTTTGGGCTATTTCAACAACTTCTAATCTAGCAGCAATTTCTCTCAACATGTCTACCAATCCTAGATCTGCATCTTGCCTCCCATGAACCATCTTGAAAACCCTCTGCAATTGTAGGTCAAATTGTAATCTGGTACCCGAAAATAATCAACTAGGGCTTCGCAAGAAGGAACCTACAAATCTAGATTCACAAACCTAGATCTAGATATCACCTTGCTCTGATACCACCTGATCGAAGAGCACTGACCATAAGGGGCCAAACAGTGGCACACCCTAATGATCCAACCTGCTCAACAACACGTGGAAGAAAAAAAAAGAATAGTTAGAGAGAGAATGTAGATCTTTTTTTTATTATCATTCAAATTGATTCATACATGTCGAGCTATAAGGCCTTCCAAGTTATGGCCAGATATTATAGTGGATTTCAAAAGTCCTCAAACATGTGAGGATCTACTAGCAATCTCTAATCTTCTATCTTCTTATTTCTATCTCCCAATGACTCCCTAAACTCTAACCAAACAACTACATTTATACAAGAGCCTACTGAATTGAGTCAGCCTTTAGATCCACAATAAATGGAAGGAACAGTTAGATTTGGGACTACACACTTCCCAATGATGGATACCAGAATTAAATCCATGACCCATAATCAATGCACAAGTCGGCGTCAACAAAAACTCAAAATAAACTACTCAGTAAGCAAGGATGACTGAGAAATAGACAAGCATCATCGAGCACCAGAGAAACAACCGATCACCCAGGAGATAACTGACCAACTACCAAACCAACTTAGTCAAAGAAGGAACCAAGCAACACAGATAAACTTCAAAATATTTTTGGTGACATAGGATTTCCAAGGACCCGAGATGCTCCTACATCAAGAGAAGATCTATTGAGGGACAAATATCCAAGAGGGAGAATATGTAGAAGGAGATCAAGAAAAAGAATAAGATAAATCTCAGAGGGAGTACATGACAAGGACAATACAGTAAGTGTTTCCATCATTAATTACATAGTGAAGATTAACAGTAAGTGTTTCCATCAATGCCAAAGTGGGAGATTGTTACTATAACTAATGGTGATGATGATGAAGACCGACTAAGATCAGAGGTATACATGATAGTAGAAAGATTAGATCAATTATTATCTTTTCATTAATGTCAAGAAATTGATTTCTAATTTATATTGAGTTTCCATATCATTTAGGGTATTATATAAATTGAGAAATTTAAAGAAGAAGAAACAGAGGAATGTTAAAAAGATGAAGAAATTAATTGGGAAACTTATACAGATCAGACAATGTTAAGGTCATGTTGATATAATTATTTTCTACCAAACATTTAATTATATCAAGTTGGTAAAGAAGATTATTCAAGTTGGTAAGTAAAATAGTTTTGGTTGCTGAGCAGAAAAATGTTAGGATTAACAAGGCAGAAATAACAATTATGTGCAAATATAACTAATATCAGAAAATAATAAACCACACAGAATAGAACACAAGACACACAAATTTAACGTGGTTCACCCAATCCCTGGGCTACGTCCACCAACAGTGAGTCCAATATTATTATTATCCAGTGATTACAACCTGATTACAATCCGTAATCCCTTACAGCCCAATTCTGCCGCAAGTACTAAAATCATACATAATGAAAATCCCTAACCCTAAGCCATATTATACAATATTTTTTTCCGCTTTAGGGTTAGAATGAGTTATAAGTAGTCAGCCCAAATAACCGAAAAAGTAGTCGGCCTCAAAAAAAAAAATTTCCTCGGGGGCTGCGCCCCCGAACCCCTGCTCTTGGGGGCTGCCACCCCCAAACCCCCGCTCGGGGCCCGGCCCGGCCCCGAACCCCGGTGAGGTTGGGAGGAAAAGTGTACAGTACTTTCCTGGATAGTACTTTCCTGATTAGTCACCACAAGCTAACAAAAAATTCATTCGGTAAAAGAAAAGTAAGTTTTGGTAAAGTAAAATAAAGTCAAGACACTGAATAGAAGGTTTCAGTCAATGAGTAAAGTTGACTGAAATTTAGTTAAAGAAAAGAAGTTAGTCACTGAGCAAGGAACATAAATTAAGTACAAGGATTAGAATGACATTTAATGATGATCTATGATGAGATGGAAGATTCTAATGATGAGGAAGAGTTAGTTGAAGAGACCTACAATAAGGAAAATTCAAGGTGATGATCTATGGTAAGACCTAAGTGGAAATAAGAGAAGGTCCAAGTTCCAAGAAAGTTCAAGTTCTGAGGTGATTATAAAATATTTCACCAAGCTCTAAATTCATTGAATTAGTGTATGATGATGATTGAATGGTTGAAATTAATAAGGAAAAATGTGATAAAGGAGATTAAGTGGAAAAAAAGAGTCTATATAAAGGATGAAGTTTTATGGACAAATGGCTGGAAAGTTCAAGAGTTAAAGAGTCACTAACTAATGTAGTGAAGAAGGAAAAGGTTGAATTCTAAATGAAAAAGCTAAGATTGATGAAGTGGTGAAGCCAGTGGAAAGTGAAGGATTGAAGTGAAGAAGAAGAGCACACAAAGGATCTGATTATGAAAAAGATAGTTTCATATTTACAGGTCAATTTATCTATTATTTCTTATTAACATTTGTAACAAAAAAAAATCTCTTAACCAAGTGGACTTAACAATATTATTGTAAATCCTTGAAAGAGGTAACATTCTAGAAAGAGTGTTCGAAGACCTTTAACCAAACCACTCCTAATAGGGTGGAGATGCTAATAGATCTAAGGCAAATCCCTTAATCGGGTTACATTTAATAGTGTGCATTGTAATCTTTAACCAAATTATCTTTTAACTTAGCATACTTTAGAAGAGTATTTCTTTAGTGGGCGACAAGTCCCACAGTGGTTTTTCCTAAATTGGGTTTCCACATTAAATATTGGTGTTATGTGTGTTGAATGATTATTGTGATTGTTATTGTTGATTGATATGGTTTATTTACTATCGTTAGTTAATGTTGAAGTCTGTTTGATCAAGTTGAGACTAAGGTTAATCACATAAAATATTTAAGGTGCGTAGAATCAAGGATTATTGATTCACCCCCTCTCTGTAATCCAACACTTCTTATCATTTTTCTTAGATTATTTTACGATATTATTAGATAATTGATTTAGATGAAAGGCATATGTCAATATTTATTCTCAAACAAGATGTATTTATTTTTCCCATTGTCTAGCAAGGCATGCAAATTTATGAATAGATGAATGGATTGGTGGGATGGAAATGGATAGCTGAAAGATGGAGGTACCTTATTATGGAACCATAGCTGATTTGGTTGCAAGGACTATCTCACAATGAGGTAACATACTTATCCAAGCTAAGGGACTAGAAATAGAAATGTAAGGAGATGGCATGACAAATTGAATGACATGAGGTCCACAAGAATGGACATGTTACCATGTTTTTTAAAATATATTGTTTGTTATGATCAAGATCAAGGGATGGATTTGGATAGGGTGGAGATAGGATAAGAAGGATCAAAGGTAAAAATGAGTGATGGAAGTAAGGGGTGAAGATGATAATGAATATGGATTTAAGGGTCCAAAAAAGGTGAAGTAGATAGGAATCATGGTGCTTATGGATATCCTTAGTCTTATCAAGATAAATTTTAGAAAAATGGAATATGGAGGTAGATAGGGTGAGAGATAATTGAGGATGAGGGATGATGGAGGCTATGGTAGGTAAGATATCATGGATAAAACTTGTCCCTGAGTATAGAGTGGAGGAGGATAATGGATTACACATGACACTTTTTTACCAAGTTATCATCATGGTGTGTGTGTGAATTTTGTACCTGATCTATAGACACAACACTTCAGTAAAACATTAGAGGTTAGCAAAAATCAAAATCGTGCAAAATTGAAATCTAATTTAACTAAGTGATTTACTGCCTTCTAGTAGGTGCGAGATTGATGTTCTCAGATTGTTATCAAGATTAGTGACCTAGATGACACCTAAATGAAGGATTTGAATGCAATTGATCTAGATATGAATTGAATGCAATTAAGCTATTTTTTTGGATTTTCTATGCAATAAGAATGATAAAAACTTGATATGAAATCTAATCTATATGAAATTGATCTACTAAAATGATCTAACAATGATATGAAAAAGAATCTAAATGAATTTTAAAAAAACAAATTGATCTCACAATAGCCTTGATTCGCAATAAGCTTTGATTCTCCAAATTCCAATTCTCCAACATGATTGTGCAAAAATATGAGATGATTTGGGATGAGCTGAAGCCTTAATTTATAGAAATCGAGGGCTTTAGAGGTGCATGGATAAAAGCCATAAATCACTCAAATAACTCAGGTTGATTTTTGAGTTATTTTTAAATAAAAGATAGTTAACTCACAAAAATATGCAAAAGCTAAGTTTTAACTCAAAATAGAGTTTAGCTTTAATTGATAATTGATAGTTGTCTATTTTTCTTGATTGTGCATGATTTATTTATGAATTGATTTAATAATAAAGTGATTTATTTCCAACTTAACTACTTTTAAAAATAAAACAATTGATTTATGGGTTAATCAATTATTAAAATCAAACTTTTATTAAAATCTATATTATTAAATAACGACAACTTGCTTTAATTAATTAAATAAGAATTTAATCAATTAATCATAGGATTTTGGATTTATTGTCAAAATTAAATAATATAATTTATAATAGATAGAATTAAATTTAATTAAATAATTAAGTGGCAGTATTAAATCTAATTAATTAAATATGAAAATATTCAATTAATCAAACTTTAGGATAAATATGATTTATTGCCAAATAATCATTAAATTCAAGATAATTAGATAAATTAGGAATATTGCTAGGAATATTCCTCGATGCAAAATTTAAGATAATCAATTAGGATTCAATGATGTTTAGATGTGCCTTAGCTTAGGACTTCGATGTTGATTTCATTTGATTTGTGGATGTAAGAGGTTAATGAACTTATAGCCCATTTTTGGGGTATTACATTTTGCCCCTCTTTGAATTGTTGTGCGAAGCACAGTGGTTCAAAGATAGTCTATGTTTGATAGAGATATGAAACTGATGTTTGATATTGATAATTGATATGAGACAGAAGTTGATTGATATTGATTTGATATGGAGATAATAGGTCCTGAATGACCAAAGATAATGTTCACTGTAGTAGCGATGAATCGAGGATTGTGAAAAAAAGTGTCAAAATGCCTGATTCCAAACCTTAGGATTGCAAAGAAGTGAATGACCGGTTCTAGACTCAAATGTCTTAGCAGAACTAGCACGTATCACATCCGAACCCTTCAGTTGCTGAAGAACCAAGGAAAGAACACTATGATCCAATGGTTGCAAAAATTGATACAGTTTACAAGATTAGGAGAATACCAGATTGATATGGATCTTGATGAATCTGATATGCCCCAAGTGATGATAGATTTGCCCCAAGCGATGAGGTCTTTTTTGATGAATCACTAACTAGACAGGTTGTTGTCTTGATTACTGAGGAAAGATTGATAGAATTTGATTTACAGACTTTGAATGATGTGTAATACCATGCCCCCTTCAGGATTAAAATTGAAATCTGACAAGAAAAGTCAGTGTTGAGAGTTCAGAAGCATGTTAATTGATTGGAAAAGTGGCTATACATGTTCAAGAATGCGTTCTACATCGTTGGAAGGTCCCAAAAGACCAAGTTTGACTAGGTTAAACCATGAGTTGACCATAGTTGACCAAGTTGAAATTTTGATAGTTTGATGTTAGATAATCAATTAAGTTGAATACTTTATTTCTATGATGATGGAAGGTCGATTATGCAAGTAGTAGACCGTCCTAGGCCCAAAAATTTTAAATCATGATTTTGACATATTAAACGATCTCAAATTTCTATTTTGATCCCAAAAAAGGATTCTACTTACTGTTTCATTGGAGGAACCTTCGTGTGAGATTTAGCTCTCGTTAGATGTGAAGAATTGATATGAAGAATTCTTTAAGCTTCGAAGTGTTTCCAAACAGTTGTGAGATATGCAAACATGTAAAATGAAATGCAACTTAAGACCTAGGACCTAGTCACTGATCATATGTCGATTTGTTATCATCATTGAAATTTTAGGTAACCGGATAAATCAATACAATGCCCACTAACTAAAAAAACCATAGACATATGAATATTGATTTTGTTTTCGGAATGTCAGATTAGATATAAGCACCAAGGGACAAATGCCAGGATGACCTGAATATCATGTCCATTTTGATATAGCAATTTGTATAAGCATCAAAACATAAACTTCGTGATGACCTAAATATGCCTTGCATGACAAACACATCAAACAGCCAAGAGATCATTCTAAATCCAATGTGAATTACCTGTAGTGACCCTTTATCGTTCACATATTGAGGTAAGATCATGTTTCACAGTAGGAGAAAGAACTCACTCAAAAAGATAATAGTTAGATCAATACTTCTTTAAATCATCTGGGTATCAATGGTCGAGGTACGCATGGCCATCCAATTTGAGATAGAGACTCTTACAGTCAGACACCATTTCAATCCAGAATTTCCAAAATTGTTAGATTTTCACATATAAGCAGAAGACAAAGAAAAGATTATGCCCCCAGTCATCACTCTCTAAATCTTGTAAAGGACATCATTGAAGGCCTCGAAGGGACACAATATGCAAAAATCTCAATGCGAATCAGTAAGCATACAGGAGATAAAAGCATGTAAAAAAGCATAGATTGTTTTCAGTTTTCAGTTTGATGTTGATTGCGTTGTTGTAGATGTAAAATCCTTTCAGGAGACAAGACTGACTGACTGACTCATATGAAGCTTCAAAATGACTCTGACTAGATATGATATGTCTAAGATACACCAGAGACCATAGGATATGACATTGATTTCCCCCAAGTGTTAAGCATTGATAGGATACAGACGCTTGTGCCATTGGTGTACAGACTGACTTATTGAAAACTGGAATGCTGAAACAAACTAGGAGATATGTACAAACTAAAGTAAAATTGAAAGCTGGGAAAGACCAAGATTGTGCTATTAGATGGAGCATTTTTAAACAAGTGGTGCCCGTTTGCCAGGTTTTCACCATCTTGGTAGAGATTCTATTTTTGCTACCAAGGTGCCTATTTCCAAGTTTTGCACCAAGGCACTTTTTATTTTTCTCATTTTTTTTGTATTTTCATTTTTTTAAATTTTTTTGTACTTTTGATATTTTTCAGGACATTTTACCATAGAGTGAATGCCTTAGGTGTAGAATTTCTTTAGATGGAGAACGTTGATTAGTTCTCAGAGCTGTTCTCCTTCAGTCATTGAGAGTTGATAGGCACCAGAGTGAAAAGTAGCAGTGATTACAAAGGGACCCAGCCAATTGGGTTTGAACTTCCCCTTGCGTTCTTAATGTGATTGATTTTTAGGATTCTCTCTCAAAACTAGATCGCCAACCTGAAATTCTCTGTGTCTAACTTTCTTGTTGTAGCCTCTAGACATTCTCTTCTGATATACTCTGAGATGATCATATGCTGCTTGTCTGTGCTCATCTAGTAGTTCAAGTTCTTGCAACCTAGACACTCTGTAGTCATCATCAGTTACTAGACCATGCATTCTGATTCTTAGTGATGGGATTTCAACCTCAATAGGTAGTACCGCCTCAGACCCATAAACTAAAGCAAAAGGTGTAGCCCCTGTAGGCATTCTGATACTTGATCTGATACTTGTTCTGATACTGGTTCTAATATTTGTTCTAATAGTGGTTCTGATACTTGTTCTGATACTAGTTCTGATATTAGTTCTGATACTGGTTTTGATACTTGTTCTGATACTTGTTCTGATACTGGTTCTGATACTTGGTATACTTGATAGCATCTTTTTCCATTGCAAACTCCCAAGAAAGATCATATCGTGCAGTC
The DNA here is from genome assembly GCA_027943335.1 of Chamaecyparis obtusa. Lineage (NCBI taxonomy): Eukaryota > Viridiplantae > Streptophyta > Pinopsida > Cupressales > Cupressaceae > Chamaecyparis > Chamaecyparis obtusa. The sequence goes on along the minus strand of BSBK01003682.1, from coordinate 565,281 downwards.
CCAATGTCTAGTAAGGTGGAGAACAAGAGGGATTAGCAAGTTGGTGGATGAGATGGAAGACAAGAGAATGAAGGAGAATGAAGGGAAGAAATTCTCAAAGGTCAAACTCCTCAAGAATACCCAAGCTAGGGAAAAATTTTCATGTAAAGCGTAGTTGGACAAGTAATGAAAGGCTAGCATAGGATAAGTCACAAAAGCGTAATGCCAAAGAAGGACAGGATGTAGTCCAAAGGAGTAGACATGTCAAGAGGTTTCAAAGCATCGTTTTTTACTCTTTCTTTCTTTTCTTATTAGATCAAGACCAAAGGGGAAATGGATAGCGATAGGTGAAAATGAATGGAGGAAGATGGATATGAAGGCTAAACATGGAAGGAATGAAAGCAAGATCATCATAAGACAACTCACAAAATAGCCAAATGTTCATGTATAGGTCAACCTTGTCAAGATCAAAGAGAGAAGATGGAATGCATGAAATATGTACAAGAACTACGCATGATGTCTGATTGCCAGGTTTTCATCATGGTACTTATCCAAGGTGCCACAAGGGAGTGTTTTTCACTATAGGATGAATTTATTTCTCTTTACTTTTGCTACCAAGGCGTCTGTTTCCAAATTTTCACCAAGGCACATTTTCAAATTTTTTATTTTTTTTTTTCATTTCTCTTTTTGGAAGAAGGCAAGCTTTTTAGATAGTGCTCCTTGAAAGGATAAACCATGAGATGCCAAGGATTCAAAATGATATACTCAAAGATGCTGATAGGGAAAGGAAGATGGAAGGGAAAAATGGAGGATAAGGTTTTATGTAAAGTGAGTGAGGTTGGAAGATAGGAGGAATAGGCAAATGAGGAAAAAGGATAGAAGGTAGAAGGATAATGAATGGAAGGATCGTGAAAGGGTAGATGAAAAGGAAGGAAAGATCAACATCAACACACACTTTGAAGGGTGGGGAGAGGATGGATGAAATGTGAATGAAGGAATACATGAAGGAATATGGCAAATGGATAGCAGAGGTTGTGGTTTAGGTGCATGGAATGGAAGGATGTTTCTGGAGGAAGATGAAGTGGAAGTCTTTGGAAGCTTGAATGTCAATTTCACTTTTTTCTCAACACCAAACTCTTTCAAGAGAGACTTTGGAATCCATATAGCCATAGGTTTTTTATTTCCTTTTGATGATCTAGAGAGAATATCTTCAATGATGGATTTTGGAACCCATACTTGTCTTGTAGTTTTTTTCTTAGATATCTCTTTTGACTTTATGTTTCCATGTCTATTAGAGGAGACATGGTGATCTTTTTTTTTTTATGGATTTTTGTATTGCTTCTTTTTCTTGTATTAAACATTCAAGTTACTTCCAAAAGTCTTGAGACTTGTGGAAGAAGGAGGATATGACTAGTTTAGATGGGTGGGTGGATGAAAAGGATTCAAGGGTATGCATCTATGTTGATCTTGAGGAAAAATAGGAGATGGAGGTATGTAAGGACCCAAGATGGATGGTGAATTAGGAGAGTTAGGAGGGGAAAGTGAAGGGACATAAGGACCCAAGATGGAAGGAAGGCATGAAGCCCTTAGTTTTGGTGGAGGAGGTCCAAGGATGGACGTGGAAAATGCAAAAGGATAATTAACAAGTTCATCAACATCTATATGACAACCAAGGATATCAACATCTTTAGAGTGAGTGTTAGAATTTTTAATAGAATCATGGACATCTTGAATAGGAGCACCTTCTTTGATAGGACTATTCAAAGCTTGCAAAGAATTAGGAAGAGTAGAAAGTGGAAGTGAACATGGAGTGGTAGAATAAGAAGATGGAAGACTTTGATCTTGACAAGGATCTTTGGATAGCATAAGCGCATAATTTTTCTCTTAATTTTCAATAGGCTTAACATTGGAAGTAACAACACTATTTTTAACAACCTTAATGGAAGTATCATCTTTGGAAAGTGCAAGTGTAGTAAGGTTATTTTGATTGTCAATAAGCTCAACAGTGTAAGTAGTAGCTTGATTTTTCTTAGGCAAAGACTTAAGACATGGTGGAATGCATGAAAACGGGGGTACAGGATCAAAAGAACCATGAAGTGGATAAGAGACATTGGGAAAAGGAGTGGATGACATGGAGAGTTCTTGATCTTGATCTTTCTTTATGTTCTTTTCTTCATCATTTTTAGAGTCCTCTTGACATGGAGCCACTTCTAAGGACAAGGAAGCATGTTGGAATTGTATGGAAGACTTTGGAAGAGATGGTGGAGGACTAGTTGAAGTAGGCATTGTAGCATATGAAGGCTTAGGCTCTTTAGGTTTATGATTATTGAAAGTATTGGTAGCCAAGTGAAGGTTAGCTTGAATTTATTGAAGAGGTAGCCCTAGAGGATAACTATAGGGAACTGTATGAAAAGTATCAGGACTTGTGTCGGATGAAGGTTCTGTGAAAGATTTGAAAGACTTGAAAACTTTAGGAAATGTACGAGTATTGGAGGAAGTAGGGGATGGAAGGGAACCATCACAAGACAAAGGTCCAACATTAACATGATCTTGCTTGAGAGTGTCATCTTTATTTTCAGCCTGAAAGTTCTTAGAGGAGAGATCCTTATAGTATTGATGTTTCAAATCAGCATGGTACATTTTATATTCCTCAATAGAAGTAGATGTATCATCTAGATATTGTCCACAAAAGCCATCAAAGTCTCTTTCAAAATCAGAATCATATGGATCACCATCACAATCTATCCAATGTGACAGCCCATTTGTAGTAAGTAGGAACACACGACGAGGAGGAATCTTAGGAACAGAGGTGTCATAGGTATCATTACATTGTCTTTCATCATAGTCATCATAGTCTCCAAAGCTGGATGTGTCACTCTCCATGGAAGAGGTATCATAAGGGTTATCACATTGCTCAAATTCTGTCTGAAGGCATGGTGACATGTACAAGTCTTTATCAAATGGAAAATGGCATAGAGCTTCCATGGAGAACTCTTTAGGTTCCTTTTCTTTCTCAAGTTTGTTAATCTTGACTTGCATAGCGTGCATCTGTTCCATCATGGCCCTCATCAGAATTTCTTCCTCATGTGTACTGATTCTTTGAGACATGTGTACTAATTCTTAATAGCTACTGCTCTATTCTTGACACAATGATTTGTATGATAGATTTTGGAAATAGGTTGTAAAAGCTGAAGTATTTGGCAATTCTGACAACTTTTCAAAATTTTCCCAAATGACTTTCTGACAGTTGGTAGGCAATGAGATGACAGTTGAAAAACTCGTACGATAGTTGCAAGATTTTGACTTTGAGAATTTGTTGGCATGAAAACTCGTACGACACTGGGTACTCAATCATATGATAGATGGGCAATAATGAAATCACACTTGATAGAAACTCGTATGACTTTCTGACCTCTTGAGATGACTTTTGACTCCAGAAAAGGATTTTACTTCAGATTTTGCAAATTTTGAGTGTTCAGATTCGAATTGTTTGCAAATTTCAATGTCTAGATTTGAGGATTGTAACAGATTTGTTCCTTTTCAATAACCAGATAGATAAACAAGCACACAAAATAGCAAGCAAGTGATTTCAGGTATGTCTGAAAACAATGAACAAGGGCAAAAGTAACCTTGTGCATGAACAATCAAGTGACTTATTCGTTCTAATCCTCAGAAGTGCTAATTATGTATGTTCCAAAATGTTTTACAATGACGCACATATACCCTAGAAAATAAAAATTTGGCATCGCTAGGGTTTTTAGTAATGGTTTGACTCTACAACTTTTATGATCCAAAGGGGTGAAGTCCAATCTCGGGGCACCAGGGTTTTGACATAGTGCAAGAACTTAATCTTCAGGAGCTACTAGGGAGATCTGACAACCCAAAAATGAACCATACCCATGGAGATTTCTTCCACAAGGACATTTATATAGCGGCTATCACTACCACGGCAAAAATGTCTATTACCGCTTGAGGTTCCGTCAACACAATTTTCCCTGTGAAGGGATTGTCCACTACGGCTAACCCTCTCTAAAGGTGACTCACAGTATGATACCACAAGGGGACATGGCTCCAGATCCAAGGTTTTGATGCCTCTTAACTTTTAACACAAACAAAGCAAGCAGATTAATCTGACATGCTAAGACAAAGTTTGTCTCACCAAGGTCTATGATATCAACTCCACGTGATCTATCAACCTCTCCAGAGAGAGAATGTATCAATCAATAAGGGAAGATGCATGAACCAAGTAGAATGTGAGATACACTACGTATCCTCCCCACCTACAAGGGATCTCTCATTGAGAAGGGTTTTTCTAGGAACCCACTCTCTCAAGATCCACAAATAGTGTTCATGGGGCCTAATTACTATGTGAGTACAGATATATTCCAGAAAGCAAATTTATCCAAAAGTATTCAAAAGCACAAGGTGGTACACTTAATGCTTAAAGAAAATATGAGGCGAGTCCACAAAGTGGAGCACTTAACCCCTCACACAAGCTAGAAATGAGTCCACAACTTAGAAAACAAGTGAGTTCCAAAAAGCACAAAAGGGTTGCCTGGTGGAATACTTAATGCTTCTTTCCTGTAGACCCCTCCCCTTTAATGTGGCGCTGATATTGCAACCATAGGGTGAAAACAAGGGGCTGACAGATTTAGTGAGTCCAATAACCCAAGATAGTAATCTAGATCAATCACAAGTAATCTAAGACTGCCAATAAATACCTAAGGTGTCACAACCTAGTATTCAATTATGCAAATTCATAGAAAAAGCATGCAAAGAAACACTCAAGCTAAACACATGAGAGATTTATTTTAAGGCCAAATTGAAATGTTATTAGATGAAGGAGAATACTTGGGATCCTTGCAATTGCTTAGTAGATTTTACCTGATTTTTAGCAATTCTTGTTGAGCTTTCCATGCAAGCAAGTGACGAACTCTCCAACAAGCAAACAAGCAAACAAGATATGCAAAATATATTCAACTTATGAAAACCATAGGGTTAGCTCTAAAAATAAATTATTATCAGCAATAATAACCAGAAATTAACCTAAATGACAACTCATATCATTCATTGAACCATGTAAAAAAAAATAAGTGCATACCCATCATAAAACTTTATTTTTTTTGCTGCATTTGACCTAGTCAACAAGATCTAATTTTTTTTTTTAATGATTTTTGCCACAAAAATAGAAATTAAAAATAGATAACCCTACTAAAAAATAGAGAGATTTCCAAAAATGTAAAAAATTTAGAAAAATCTCTTCATTTGTGCCCTAGAGAACCGTTTTATCAAAACAGACCAGTTTTTGTAAATTGACTATTTGAGCTATTATATTGTGTCCAAACTTAAAACAAAAAAAATGGACCCCCTATATAATTTAAAGATCTTTCCGAAAATATAAAAATTTTCAAAAAATATGTTGATTTGCATCAGATATTAATTTTTTTCAAAATTTGAAGAAAAAATTATTAAAAATTCAAAACAACTCAGAAAATTCTAAATTTTTTATTGTAGCTTCTTAGATATATGTCCAACTTGAAAAAAAAATTTCAAAGAAAAAATACAAGCTTTTTGGGAGATAAAATTAAATCTTTGAAACTTTAGGGCTTTAGCTGCAAAAAAAAATCAAAACCAGCATGTAAAGGTGGGTTGCCCCACGGTGGGTGCCAGAAATGTGTGTGTGAATTTTGTACCTGATCTATAGACACAACACTTCAGTAAAACATTAGAGGTTAGCAAAAATCAAAATCGTGCAAAATTAAAATCTAATTTAACCAAGCGATTTACTGCCTTCTAGTAGGTGCGAGATTGATGTTCTCAGATTGTTATCAAGATCAATGACCTAGACGACACCTAAATGAAAGATTTAAATGCAATTGATCTAGATATGAATTGAATGCAATTAAGCTATTTTTTTGGATTTTCTATGCAATAAGAATGATAAAAACTTGATATGAAATCTAGTCTATATGAAATTGATCTGCTAAAATGATCTAACAATGATATGAAAAGAATCTAAATGAATGTAAAAAAAACAAATTGATCTCACAATAGCCTTGATTCGCAATAAGCTTTGATTCTCTAAATTCCAATTCTCCAACGTGATTGTGGAAAAATATGAGATGATTTGGGATGAGCTGAAGCCTTAATTTATAGAAATCTAGGGCTTTAGAGGTGCATGGATAAAAGCCATAAATCACTCAAATAACTCAGGTTGATTTTTGAGTTATTTTTAAATAAAAGATAGTTAACTCACAAAAATATGCAAAAGCTAAGTTTTAACTCAAAATAGAGTTTAGCTTTAATTGATAATTGATAGTTGTCTGTTTTTCTTGATTGTGCATGATTTATTTATAAATTGATTTAATAATAAAGTGATTTATTTTCAACTTAACTGCTTTTAAAAATAAAACAATTGATTTATGGGTTAATCAATTATTAAAATCAAACTTTTATTAAAAACTATATTATTAAATAATGACAACTTTCTTTAATTAATTAAATAAGAATTTAATCAATTAATCATAGGATTTTGGATTTATTGTCAAAATTAAATAATACAATTTATAATAGATAGAATTAAATTTAATTAAACAATTAAGTGGCAGTATTAAATCTAATTAATTAAATATGAAAATATTCAATTAATCAAACTTTAGGATAAATGTGATTTATCGCCAAATAATCATTAAATTAAAGATAATTAGATCAATTAGGAATATTGCTAGGAATATTCTCCGATGCAGAATTTAAGATAATCAATTAGGATTCGATGATGTTTATATGTGCCTTAGCTTAGGACTTCGATGTTGATTTTGTTCCATTTGTAGATGTAGGAGGTTAATGAACTTATAGCCCATTTTTGGGGTATTACACATGGTACTTGTCCAAAGCACCACAAGTAGTGGTTTTCACCATAGGATCATGGATAGTGAAGGCATGCTTAAAGATGTTGATAGGGTGATGGAAAAGGGAGATGAAATGAGTGACAAAAAAAACCATGATAGGAATTTATGCATAGGATTAGATAAGAGGAATGAAAGGATGGAAAATAGGTGGTGGATAATGAATGAGATGTCTAAATATTTGGTTATGAATGGATGGAAATGTTGGAAAGATAAAGGTTGGCACACATCTCAAGGGGTATAAAAGTGATGGAATGAAAATGGATTTTGGATCCTAGGGTTTATATGGAGGAGTGGATGTGGATTTTGGGGTACAAGGACCCAAAACAGATAGATTAGGTGATGGAAGGGTAGTATATTTTGACACATAGGGATTCAAAATAGCTTTCGAATATGAAAGATATTTAGATGGCGAAATGAAAAAAGTCATTGAAATAACAAGCTTTGATACTAATTTTTATTTTCTTTAGGCTATAATTCTTCTATAATTATTTTAATTTTTCATTTATCCTGATAGGCCTTTGTGGCATTTTGGATTTTTCTTATTGGTTTTAGATCAATATTTTATTTATTTTTACATGTAGTTTAGATGGGACATGTTGATCCTTGGATATATGTGTACTTTTGTATTTGTGGCTTTTATGCTTACTGTCAAAATTGATTCCAAGATCATTGGGATTTATGGAGGGACATGTATGTTATAGATGCATTTTGAAGGAGTTCATGTAGATGGATGGTTTGAAGGTTCTCAAGGATGTGTACCATTTTTGGTATTTATTTACGAAAGGGCATGTGGACTATGAAATAGGGATGATATGGGTATTTTATGGAGGGATATACAAACCTAATATAGATGGAAGGGATGAAGACTCTTAATTTGGCATATAAGTACCATCCTAAAAAGTTATCACCCATTGATGGTTATTTTAGGACCTATTAGACCCCATCTTAGTGAATTCTAGATCTGAATATCTTTATGCTTATTTCCCCATATCTTGCATTTTATTTCCCTGAAACTTTTCACACTTCCCGAGCCCTCGATATTTTTTGAAACTAACCTTTCCAAGACTAGGTCAACCTACATTCTCCTTGTCCTCAGGAATTTATTTTAAGTGGGCTTCAGGCCTAATGCATAGGTTTTTCTTTTCCATCTTTATTTTTGGTCGACATGGAAATATTAAATCTTGATATGAGTATAAAAGGTCATTAAGGCCTCCCATTTTGACACCCACAATTTTATGCAAGAAATCTATTCTTTGAGCATCCATGATTATGATCTATGAATACATGACATTCTTATGCAAGAAATTCAAGAAATTTGAGTTCATGTGCAATTGAGTATTTGGATTCAAGGTTGGAAGGAAAACACCCATTGAAGATCTCCAAGTCTCCATCTCTTCAAGATCCATTCAAGAAAATATAATCTTCCCTATTTGATGAAATTTTCTCTCTCATGTCCAATTAGAGGAATTCACAAGCTAACAAGAAGATCCAAAAGTATACATACATTCAAGATCTAGGATTGTAAATTATAGATCCATTTCATTTGTGAAGATATCCTTGATTCTACATTCTTTACACACATCTTCATGGGTTTATCAGATCCTAACATCCATCCATGAGGATTTTTCTTATGTAAGGTGAATAATTACACTTTTTGTACAATAATTTCCTTATGTAATTTATATTTCATTTCAAGGTTGATTCCTATATAGGGGCTTGACCAAGACAAGCCCCTTTCCACAACCTTTTCCCCCTTTTTCTTGTGTCTAGTAACAAATTCTCAGAGTTTCAGATATGAATTTCAAGAGTCACAAAACTAGTCTTAGATCCTTTGTAGATTTTACCATATGTTAACCCTCTAGGAAAAGGTTGAATTTCTCTAACAAGATTGACTTTGGTCAACATTTTCCTTTGGATCTCAAGTTTTCATAGGAGGAAGATACAAGTGTTAGGGTGCTAGATCCAGAACCATTTCTGATTCTGATAGGTCTGCAACAATTAAAACTAGACCTAATGTTTTCCTTGCCTCTTCTCTCTTCAAGGTGAGTTTATTCTTCTTCTTTCCATATTGCATTAATTTTTATGCATCAAATTTGATATCGTATATTGTTAGTAGTAATTTACTTTATCATAGAATAAATTCCTTTCAAGCATTTAAAAAATTGTAATCACACACATTCTATATCATTTTGAGGAAAGTAAATCCCAATTCCTCCACTCTTAGTTGGATCTTCAATTAGAACCTATACATACATCTTGGGCTGTGCTAATTTTATTTTCTTGAGGGTGAGCATTTGGGAGCATACTTACTTTCCCTAATGTACAACCCCAAAATTTGGTGAGTGATCTATTACTCTCTACATACCATTGCTCACTATTTTCTTGTGTCTATTTTGTTGAGCTCAATGTGAAACATTTCCATTCTGATTTTGGTGTTAGATTCCCTTTCTTACAATTACATATCTATATCTACTTTTTATGCATTTACATTACTCTTTTTCTATATGTTATGCATTCATATCTAGTTTGAATTTGATAATCAATGTGCTTGTCCTAAAAAGACTTTATTTTTGTATATTTTTTTCAAATATCATAATCACATTGCCTTTATTTTTCCTTTCATTTATTTGTGCATGAGTGTTATCACTTTGACTCAAACTAATAACATTCCAATTAGAAGAAGCTATATACTTATGGGTTCCTTTTATCTTTAACCCTCCTTCGCTAGGAATTTTGATGAGTCCAACACACATCTTTATGATATCACTCCTATCATAGAGAACGACTCTTCTCATTCTTCTCATGATGAAGATGAAGTCTTAAGGGTTCCTCCTGACCAATTCCAAAAAAATTCTCATGATTTTGAATTGTTTAAATAATGGATAGCTCAAGAAAACCATATTCTTGAAGCCCTTTCCATTGTAGAAGGTACTAGGAAACTTATTCTTAATGAGGAACATGGTCTTAACATCTTGCGTAGTATTTCACATATTTTTCATACCAATGTGAAACCTCTTAGGGATTATTCTCAATATTTAGGACTCACTCCACCTTCTACAAGTGTTTAAGACTCTTTTCCTATATCTACTTCCATTCCTAGTGTGTCCACTTTTTCTCCACATATCATAGAAACTTTAGTCCAAATTTCCAAACCTTCACATGTGGGTCTTCCTAATACTATTCTTTCTTCTCTTTGTTCAAGTATACCATGTGTTTTATTTCCTTCATCCATTCCATCTTACCATAGTGTCCCTTTTTCCTATTCAAAAGTTCCTCCCATTTCCAACAATGTTCCTAACATTTCTCATATTTCTTGTCCCATCATTTATTCTACCAATTATACCATTAATAACTTGGCCCAAACTACATCTTCTTTTCAGCAACAAATTTCAATCATGACTCAATCCAAGTTTAACATTCCTACTAGTGATATTTCTTGTCCTTTGTCTTCTTATATCATTTGTGTTGTTATCCCAAAAAACATTGAGATTCCTCATCTTGAGACTTGTAATGGTAGGGGAGATCATTTGACACATGTTAATACTTATCAAACCTTGTGTAGTTATTTCTCTCATGACCATAATTTTATGGAAAAGGTTTTTACTAGAACCTTTCGAGACAAATCCTTGCAATGGTATTGTTCTTTTGCTCCTTATTTCATTGATTCCTTTCACAAGATTTCTAAGGATTTGATTCAATAAATCCAAAATAACATTGGTCCTCAAATTTCTTTGATTGATTTGATACATTTTAAACAAGGAGTTAAATAAAAAAATAGTGACTTCATTGGTATATTTAAGAATTTGCATGCTCATATTTATTATCCTATGCCTGATATTGATGTGCAATGCATTTTTATTTCTAATTTAAAAAAATACATTAATGATAAGGTTCATCCTTTTTCATTCTCTTCCTTTTTTCAATTGTGTGCAGTGCTTCATCATTATCAACTACAAGTGATTCAATTTGAGAACACCACTCCAATCGATCTTATTGTCATTGATAACAGTGATGCCACATCCAATTTCAACAAGTTTTAGAAACAATAAACCTTTATCAAAATAAACAACTTATCCAACACTATTGATGAGAAAGTGGTAGCAGCATCCAAAGGTGTGGCTCCTTTTTTATTCTTTTTAAAACACACTCATAAATTTACTCAACTTTATGAATCTTTACATAATATGATGTTAAAGTTAATTAATGCTAATGTTTTAACAATTCCTCCTGTCATATGCATTGATCCTCCTAAACCTAAATCCAAATACTTTAATCCCATATCTTTCTATTAATACCATCATCAACCTGGCCATGATACTGAGAAGTGTTACTAGGTGAGAAATGTTATTCAAGACCTTATTCATTCCAATGTTGTATCTATGGAAGGTGATAATAACAATACGAATGAATCTGTAGCACCTACTAACCAAAACTTGCAAACATATACCAATCCTTTTCCATCCCATTCAACCAATACCATTGATCAACTTTATTCTTCCCAATGCATTAACTATGATGAAAAAAGTTGATGAAGCTAATCATGTAGTCAATCAAGTTGGGAAAACCAAAACTAACCCTAAACTTGAACCTTCACCTCAACTTTGCATCACCTTTGACTCTTCTGAGATAACTAAAGCATCAGATGGTCTGTTATACATTGCCACAAAGGTTGATGGCCTTCCTTCCCATGGTGTCCATATTGATCCCACTTGCATGGTGAATGTGATAACTAAATAACATCTCTAAAGTAAGAGATTTAAATGTTACTTATATGATAGATATGATGTTATGATCCAAACTTGCAATGGTTATGATTATCCTTCCCATGATTCCATTTCATTTTTTATTAAAGTTGGTGGTAAAAACATATATGATACCTTCACCTTCATCCCAACTTGTGATCAATTTCAAGTCATACTTGGTCTTCCTTTTATAACCTCCATGAAATCCATAAATTCTCCTTTTCATAAATGTGTTAAATTTCTTCATAATTGATAAATCATGATTCTTAATCATATTCTCTATCAACCTTCCATACCTTGAGACTTGATTGACCTTGATTTCTTTTGGCCTGCCATGCTTCAACAAACTCAAACCCGTGCTAACCATCTCTTTTTCTCATATAAAGACTATAAGATCTGAAAGATTTATTAACTTGGAAAACCTAAGGATGATCCTAAATGTGGACTTCTTCTTACACCACCTATACCTCCTCTTCCTATTGCTTATATGAATACTTATCAAAACATCTCTCAACCTAGTGTGTCTCCTTCTGCTCTCCCTCCTAAGCAAGAAAGGGAACTGATATTTATTTATCCTAGCCCAACCCAAATTTATAGAAAAAACCAAATTAAACCTTTATGTTCATGGTCAGTGTTGCAAGTTTCATGCTAGAGCCCATAAACATGCTTCTCAAAACATTGCTTCACCTCGTACATCTCCTTATTCTTCTCTTTCCTTTGACCAACCCTTGTTTGAGCGAATGGAGGAAGTGAATTTAAATAAGATTAAAATAAACTAACATGACAATTCTATTCATCTCTTAGATTCTATTACAATTAATTTGGATGTAGAAGATACCCTTGATGATAATATTCTTGATGCTAATAATGATATACATACTAGTGACTCTGATGACTATGAGATAATTGATATTGATCATGATTTACTAGTTATGATTTCACAACAATTATAGATCACTCCTAGTGACAAATAAAGTGACTTATCTTCATAGCATGGTCCTTGTTTGGAACTGGCTATTTTTCCATTTGTTGTCCTTGATGTTTCCCATCTTCTAAGTTTCCCACCTTCCCTAAACACCATGGAATGAGATGGGGGGAGGGCTAGGTGATACACTTGACTGGATCCTCTTTTATAGTGGATTCTATGTTTTTTCATGTCATAATATGATTCCCTTGTGATATGCTTCTTGTTACATGTTTTTTTTAGATTTATTTAAATGATCCTTATTACTTCGTTGATGCAAGGTGATAAAGGAATCACAATGTCATACTTGTGCCATTGTTTGTAAATGTGACGTTGTATTGTCTACTTGGGATGATGCAAAATGATAGCTATCTATTCTTTTTGGTCTCTGTGATGCTAGCCCAAAAAGACTCTTTTGTGTAACTCTTACGTCCTTTTTCTCCATTATGTTTATAGTTCTACCACCTTAGGGGGATGATGACATTACATCTTAATATAATATTTTACATATTATCATATGATCATAATGACCCCAGAGTTGGTAGATCCCTTATGTGCTCTATTTTTTCATGTGCTCATTTCCCTTTATTTGTCATTTCTTGGGTGCATCTCATAGTGGAAACATTTCTTGTGGATGCATGTATGCTCTATTAAATAGATTTCTCTCATTAAGGCATTGAAAAAATCTTTAATGTGGGGGCATACACTCCCCTCTATGTTTCACATTTTGCACACACACACACACACACACATTCAATGGTCCTTTTCTTTTTGATTCCTAAGGAAGATTACCTTCCCTTAGAGCCAATCACACTTTGGATCACTTAATGGATGATATTTCTTTAAGGAAAGATCCTCCTTTTCCTTTCAATCCTTAAGGAAAATTACCTTCCCTAAGGTCATATTTCCTTTTGGATCTCTTAATGGATAAACTTTCTATAAGGACATATTCTCCTTTTCTTTTGGATCCCTAAGGGAGCTTACTTTCCCTTAGGATAGCTTCTTATTTTTTGAATCCCTTATTGGATATACTTTCCTTAAGGATAGATCCTTGATGGATTGAACTAGAATAACATAGCTTTCTAAAATTGTCAATGCCATATTTTACAACACTTTCTTAGTGTGGTTCATAGTAAGAAAAATAATCTTACTCGGCTAAGGTCATCACACTCTTCTCTCTCTTTCTCTCTTTCGAGAAGTGTCTCTCCTATCTTGGTTTTGGAAATTGGGGGCTTGATATTTCATAGTCTCCTTTGTTGGAAACTACAATTGAAACAATTGTTATATTCTCATTGATGTCAAACCTTAACTGGTGAGATATTTTCTATCTAGTAAAGAACCATATCTTTTTATAGATGAAGATGATTTGAAAATAGGAGATAACAAGAAGACCTAGTGAAAGGTTGAGTTATGAGAAACTACAATGGGTACTTGATTAGTTGGAACATTGGCAAGGTAATGTGTTGTTTATCTATAACACTAAGTGAAGCAGACAATTGACTTGAAGCATGGAAGCAATGAGGAAAGAAAGCTGAAAGCATAGGCTTGACCGAGAAAAAGAGAAAAAGATTAAGAAACTTAAGTTTAAGCTGAGTGATGTTAGTGTTAACCGAGCATGAGTATAACCTTAAAAAATTTAGTGTTGATCGAGTATCAATAATTTCCAAGTATTAGGAATTGGACTAAGCGAAGAAAATAAGTGCCGAGAAGAACAATTTTAGTGATGACCGAGCTATCCAGCGAAGACCAAGTAGAAGAACATAGTGATGACTGAATGTCAGTATTTTATAGTTTGTGAAGGGATTGAGATTCCTAGCTGACATAGTTGAATTCTTGGAATATGTAAAATGTTTTGAAGATAAGGATGAATGACCTAGAGCATTTAACAAATGGTAAACCATTTTCTTATGGATTCAAGAAAATTTTTTGAGAAGTATCTAGAAGGATAAGAAGGAGAATGAAATGTTGGAAGGATTCGATGAATCTAACCTAAACCTAAGATCTATGGAGATGATTAAGAAGAAAAAGATTAAAGTACCTAATCTAGGAGGTATAATGCTGACCTAATTGTGGGTTATGTAAGAGGTTGATTCAGTTGATTGGAAAACCTAAGCAGAAGGATGAGAAGAGTTGTGAAGTGGTTTCTTGAATAGATTCTGGGTAGATCAGAGATAGAGATGATAATGAAGGCCAGTTAGTGGATCAACATATGATTTATATTGGATCTGTATTTGCAAAGTGATTTGTATGTTTCAAATCAAACCTACTGTGACTTTCTAACCATTGTATCTATTGAAATCCTTTAATCAAGGTTGATCTAAAATCTATTTGTAAATCCTTTAATCGAGGTGACATTCTAATAGAATTTTCTTAAGTCCTCTATGAAGGCCACTCCTGATAGGGTGATTAAATCCTTTAATAGGGTCACACCTAATAGTGTGCATTGTAACCTTTAAGAGAGTTGGCTCCTCACATAGCTCACTTCAAAAGAGTGAAAAATTGGTAGCATGTTACTAGTGGTTTTTCTCAAATTGGGTTTCCACATTAAATCCTAGTGTCATACTTGTGTTTTACTATTAAGAGTTTTATATTTTGCATGTTGATTACTTTTGGATAGTGGACTACAAGTTTATGTTATTGATTATATTCTATAGAGACCGGGTGGATTATTGAATAGATATAAGTTGGTTGAAGTGTTTAAAAGTTGAATTAGTACATCTAACATGATGATAACTGATTCATCACCCCTCTCAATTATTCTAAAATCATTCTAACAATTAAAGATCAAGATGTACAAAAAGGAGGCACCAAGGATGAACAAGGAGAACTTCCCTACATGGAAAAGTTTGATGAAGCTACACTTAGTTGGAATTGGAGATGCAAAAAAATATTATGTGGAAAATGAATACATACCTATACCGACACCTTTAACAACCCAAAAAATGAAGGAAAAGAAAGAACATAATTAGGTAATGTTGGATATTGAATTAGCCCTAAGTTATCTTGAATTTGAAGATATAAAAGACTGTACTACTGCAAAGAAAATGTGGGACACACTGACAACTATCTATGGTGCAGACACAAATGTACTGAGAGCCATTAAATATGAAATTTTGAGAGATAAGTTTGATGCAATGAGAATGTTAGAAGGTGAAGCTATTGTTCAATATTGTGGAAGAATTAAAGAAGTTGTGAATTCTATTAGAGGAGCTCATGGAAATATTGATGATGACACTATTATTAGAAAGGTACTAAAAACCCTACTTCCTATTTATGCTACTAGAGTTTCTACAATACAAGAACTGAGATGTGCACCTGGTAGAAACCTAACTTTGGAAGGTCTAGTTGGTAGAATTATTTCTTTTGAATTGTCAAATTTTTATAACTTCACCCCTCACAATATTGAATCTTCATTCAAATCTCAAATGGTTCTTCATAATTCTAAGAAAGAAAACTATAAATGTGTGAACAGTGACAGTGATAGCTCTAGTGATGAACTTGATGATCTTGAGGCACTAATGGCTAGAAGACTACTTAGAGGAAAAGGAAAATTTAAAGGTAAACTTCCTAATATCTATTTTTCATGTAATAAAGTTGGCCATATTGCAACAAGATGTCCTAACAGGAATGACAAGGATGAAAGAAGAGAAAGAAAGCACAAAGACAAAAGGGATGAAAAAGACTATAGAAGGTATAAGGACTACAAGGAAAAAGGTAAGAAATCTTGTTATATTGCTGAAGAAGAAACTGATAGTGAATATGATGATCATGATGTAGAAGTTATTTATGTTGCTATGAAATATGATTCTGATGAAGATGAGAAAAATGCACTTATTTCATATTTGAGTAAAGGTGATAGATGGATAATTGATAGTGTTTTCTCACATCATATGATTGGTGATAAAAGTAAGTTTGAATCTTAAATCATTACAAAGGTAGCAGTGTTAAGTTTGGTAATGATGCACCATGTCTTGTGAAAGGAAAAGGATTAAGAAGATTGATGGATAAGATCAAATATGACAATGCTTATTGTGTTGAAGGACTTAAATATAAATTTTTGAGTGTTGCACAGTTGAACAGTTCTTGTTACCAAGTTAAATTCCATCACAAAAAGGGTAAGATCTTTGATACCACTGGTGAACTAATTGGAAGTGGAGAATAGACAAAAGGTAATTTGTTCTATCTAGACCTATTTGATGAGACATGTTTGTTTGTACAATTTGATGATGTATGGTTATGGCATAAGAGGTTGTGTCATGTCAAATTTGATAATTTGGTAAGAATTAGTAAGATGAAAAGAGTAAGAGGGTTACCAAGATTGAAGAAACCTAATAATTTGATGTGTAAGCAATGTCAATTGGGAAAAATGACAAAGTCTAGTTTCGAGAGAAAAACCTATACTTCTGATGATATTTTGGAATTATTTCATACTAACCTTTGTGGATCTATTGGAATGAAAAGCTACTGTGGTGATAAATAATTCAATCTGTTTGTTGATGACTACTCTAGAATTATGAATGTGATGTTTCTTAAAGAGAAATCTAATAACTTTCTATTGTTTAAGTGGTATTTGGCAAAGGTTGAGAAAGAAATGGGTAAAATCTTGAAATGTATAAGATTTGATAGAGGTGGAGAGGTCATATCTAATGAATTCAACATATTATAAAATGATAGAGGAATAAAGAGACAAATGTCTACACCAAGGACACCTCCACAGAATCGTACAGCAGAAAGAAGTAATAGATCAATCATGGTTTGTGCTAGAACACTGATGATAGAGAAAAATGTTGCACAAAAGTATTAGAGAGAAGTTTTAAATATAACTATATATACCTTGAATCAAGTACAAGTCAAGAAAGGTACAAATCCTACACCTTTTGAGTTATGGTATGGTTATGCACCTACTGTAAAATATTTTAAAGTCTTTGGAAGTAAATATTATATACTGAAGGACAATAGGAATGAAAAACTTGATGCTAAAAGCGATGAAGGCATACTTCTAAGATATTCCACTAAGAGCATAACTTATAAGTGTTTGAATTCTAACACTAACAAAGTTGTGGAAATTGAAAATGTAAGAGTTGATGAATATGTATAAAATAATGAAGTTGAGTGCAAGTAGGAACCTGAAGATTACAAATCTTTTGTATACATGAATGAAGGAGAGCCTAGAAATTTATCTGAACCAAAGAACAAAGCTATCAAGTGACAACAAGAGGCTGTCAAGTTACAATAAGAAGATGTCAAGCATCAGGAAGTAACTACTGAGAAATTAGAAGAGGAAGCAGAAATACAAAATGAAACTGAACAGAATTTTCTTGATGAACCTAAAGAAGAACAACAAAAAGAAAGGAGACCAGAGCCTACATTAGCACAATATGTCAGAAGACATCATAAGACATATCAAATCATTGGAGAAAGAAATTCATGAGTCGTGACAAGAAGTAAGTTGAAAAATCAAGCATGCTTATTATGTGAATTCGAGCCCAAATCACTGAAAGATGCTTTAGATAATGAAGATTAGATCCAAGCCATGGATGAAGAAATTGAGCAGATAGAAAAGAACAAAACCTAGACACTAGTACCTAGACTAAAGGACAAGAATTTTATTGGAACCAAGTGGGTGTACAGAAACAAGCTAAATAAACATGGAGAAGTCACAAGGAAAAAGGGTAGATTGGTATGCAAAGGATATGCACAAGAAGAAGACATTGACTATTTCCCTAGTTACTAGATTGGAAGGAGTTAGAACTCCACTAGCATATGCAGCTTACAAAGGATTCAAAGTGTATCAAATGGATGCCAAATCTACATTTCTGAATGGAATACTAGAAGAAGAATTTTATATTGAAAAACTAGAAGGATTTGTTGATCCAAGCAGGAGGAACATGGTTTGTAAGCTACAAAAAGAATTGTATGGACTGAAACAAGCCCCTAGAGCATGGTATGAGAGATTGCATAATTACTTGGTCAAAATTGGTTTTGTAAGGACAAATGACAAAAACAATCTATACTTGAAGATTGAAATAGGTAAAGGGATATTGTTAGGTGAAATATTTGTTGAAGATATCATATTTGGAGCACAAGATGCATTATGCCAAAATTTTGTAAATGAGATGCAAACTAAATTTGAAGTGTCTATGTTTGGAGAGATCATATTTTTTGTTGGTTTGCAAGTTTATCAGATGAAGAAAGCTATCTACATTACTCAATCTAAATATATCAAGGAGATACTATCTGGGAAAAATAGTCAATGCTCCCCTCAGGATTCATGACATGGTTTAACCACCTCCTGTGTCTTTTATAAGTCTAGTGGTTGTATTGAGCATTAACAGGTTGATATTTTAATGGTTTAATGACAATCACTACTTATAACAAGTGGTATCAGAGCTTGGTCACGGGTTCAAATCTCCTTGGGTAATGCTTAGGGTTAGATTGTTGGCAAAATGGTCAGTGCTCCCCTCGAGATTTGTGACATGGCTTAACCACCTCCTGTGTATTCTATAACTTTAGTGGTTGTTTTGGGAATTAATAGTTTAATCTTTTGGTGCAACAGAAACCACTACTTGTAATGTACTAAATTTTTTTTTCATGGAGGACTCTAGACCAGTGAGTACTTTATGCACCCTCAAATGGTGTTGTTACTTACAATGTTAATCCTCTTGAAAATCAAGAGAAAAGTTATGCACTTATGCTATCGAAAGATCCTTGTCAAGATCAAAGCCCTCCATCTTCTTGTTCTACCACTCCATGTTTGCTTCCACTTTCTACTCTTCCTAAGTCTTTGCAAGCTTTGAAAAATCCTATCAAAGAAGTTGCTCCTATTCAAGATGTTCATGATCCTATTGCAAATACTAATTGCCCAATCTAAAGATGTTGATGTCCTTGGTTGTCATATAGATGTTGATGAACTTATTGATTATCCTTTTGCATCTCCCACTTCCATCCTTGGACCTCTTCCACTACCACTAAGGGCTTCATGTCTTCCTTCCATCTAAAGTCCTTATGTACCTTCACTTTCCCCTCCTAACTCTCCTAATTTTTCATCCATCTTGGGTCCTTATGTCCCTCTATCTCCTATCTTCCCTCAAGATCAACATAGATGCATACCCTTGAATCCTTTTCATCCACCTACCCATCTAGACCAGTCATATCCTCCTTCTTCTTCCACAAGTCCCAAGTCTTTTGGAAGTAACTTGTATGTTCAATACAAGAAAAAGAAGAAATAAAAGAATCCATCAAAAAATGAAGATCACCATGTCTCCTCTAATTGACATGGAGACATAAAGTCAAAAGAGATATCTAAGAAGAAAACTACAAGACAAGTATGGGTTCCAAAATCCATCATTGAAGATATTCTCTCTAAATCATCAAAAAGAAATGAAAAGCCTATGACTATATGGATTCCAAATTCTCTCTTGAAAGAGTATGATGTTGAACAAAAAGTGAAGTTGACATTCAAGCTTCCAAAGGCTTCCACTTCATCTTCTTCCAAAAAAAAAATTCATTCCATGTGCCTAAACCACAACCTTTACTATGTATTCACCATATTCCTTCTCGTATTCCTTCATTCAAATTTCCTCCATCCTCTTGCCACCCTTCAAGGTGTGTGTGGATGTTGATCTTGCCTTCCTTTCCATCTACCCTTTCAGGATACTTCCATTCATTATCCTTCCACCCTCTATCCTTTTTCCTCATTTTCCTATTCCTCCTATCTTCCAACCTCACTCGCTTTACATAAAATGTTATCCTCCATTTTTCTCTTCCATCTTCCTTTCCCTATCACCATCTTTGAGCATATCATTTTGAATCCTTGGCATATCATGGTTTATCCTTTCAAGGAGCATTGTCTAAAAGGCTTGCCTTTTTCCAAAAAAAAAAAAAATGAAAAAAAATAAAATTGAAAATGTGCCTTGGTGGAAACCTAGAAACTGGTGCCTTGGTAGCAAATGTAAAGAGAAATAAATTCATCCTATGGTGAAAACCACTCTCTTGTGGCACCTTGGATAAGTACCATGATGAAAACCTAGCAATCATGCATCATACATAGTTCTTCTACATATTTCATCCATTTTGTCTTCTCTCTTTGATCTTGGCAATGTTGACCTATACACAAACATTTGTCTATCTGTGAGTTACCATACAATGATCTTTCTTTTATTCCATTCATGTTTAGCCTTCATCTTTATTTTCCTCCATTTATTCTATCCTTTTTCTATCCTTTTCCCCTTTGGTCTTGATCTTATAAAAAAGAGTAAAACACAATGCTATGAAGCTTCTTGACATATCTACTCCTTTGGACTTCATCCTTTCCTTCTTTTACATTAGGCCTTTGTGACTTATTTTATGTTGGCCTTTCATTGCTTGTCCAAATGTGCTTTACATAACAAATTTTTTCCCCAGCTTGGGTACTCTTGAGGATTTTTCCCTTGAGAATTTATTCCCTTCATCCTCCTTCATTCTCTTGTCTTCCATCTCTTCCACCAACTTTCCAATCCCTCTTATTCTCCACCTTGCTAGACATTGGGACTACATGATTTGATCTTGCTTGGGAGTTTGATGCCTATTCTATTTGGGGGCATCCTTTATACATATCTTATTGATCCTGAAAAAATTCCAAAAAAATTCATATATTATGCTGAAAAAAAAATTCTTAAACAGCATATAAAGTCCTAAAAAAATACAAAAAAGGAAAAAAATGAAAAAAATTAAAAAAAATTAGAAAAAGTGCCTTGGTGAAAACCTAGAAACAGGTGACTTGGTAGCAAAAATACAAAAAAATTGAAAAAATAAAAAAATCTCCAAGTGGTGAAAACTTGGAAATAGGTGCTACTTTAGGCCTTTACACCCTTGTTTCTTAGCATGCATCCTCAACACTTAGCCTTTCTCCATCATGCCTAGACCTTGTTGCCTTGGTTTGGAATTGGTCTTTGTCTTTATCTAGGGGGCATAACTATGTTAGCTTTGGTCTCTTGGACATGTTGGTCTTTAGGACATCTTGCAAATGGTGTTTTTCAACACCACCCAAATAGTGTTTTTCAACACTACCCTATCGTCAATTATTTCTCAACACTTATCAGATGTCTTACCCGCAGTCCAGCATGATATGGTATTTCTCATTCGCAGATGTGATATTCAAAGATTGAGTCTATGACCTACACAAAGGCACTTAAACACCTGACTCGTTGAGACTTGTTTGACTTTATTTGTTTGTGTGCTATCTATGATGATTTCTTTGATGAGTGTTCTCTCCCCATGATAGTTTTTGATGATGCGTAGCTAGAAGACTAAGGGCATGAGAACATGTTTTATTATTTTTTCTACTTGTGGGTATATTTTGTTGGTCCTAATTATCATTAGCATTTATGCTTGATCCACTTGACAATAGACCTACAAGGTATTATCCTTGACTATTTATGTGAGTCCATGCTTATAGCCATCTTGACCTTCTTATGTCTTGATGCAAACATAATCTCTCTATAGAAAACTTAGGTAATCTCACTGCACTAGTCATCTTGACCTATATGTCTTTGGTGCCTAGGTGGGATTCCCACATTTTATCTGATATAAATCATATTCATATACCCATAGTCATACTAGTGTGTATTGTATGATCTTGTGATGCTACCAATAAAGCTCGATGATGATTATTAGATGTCTATTGGCATTGTGACCTTGCAAGTCAACCACTTTTTCATAGTAGCTTGCATTTCTAGGTTCATGTCAGATTAGTTTTTGCATCATGCATATGGAGAGAGCCTTCCTTTTATCTTTCACAGACTAGTCGGTGAACTACACTCACCTTTCATTTCTCCTCGATCATGTCTTTCACTCCTTGTCTTTCACATCACAATATTTTCCTGTCATCACAAGGGGTTAATCTTATCCTGATATGTCAAAATGACCTTTTTACCCCCTTATATAGCATTTTGACTTTTTGACCTAATTTTCAAAACACCTCAGAATTGCGTGAAAATTGCACCCCTAGCTAATTTTGACGTCCTAGATCCATTTTTGGACTCAAAATTGAAATCTGAGTTCATCTTGATAGTCAAAATCACATTTCAAATTTTTTCCTTCTTCTGCGCAGTTGGCTGGCCATTTGAGGCCTGATCCTTCAATCTTTATTGGGGCACCTTTATTTCTTCATCCCCATCTCTTTCAAATTTTTAGTCTTTCATTCATTTTCATTCATCTTCATCTCTCTAAGGTTTGACTTTGTTTTTATCCTATATCTTGTTCAGTCAAACTTAGTCAAACTGGGGCATATCTTCACTGCTCGATGGTTATCCTATCATGCTTCATCTTCGATCATGATTTATAGTGCTTTGATCAAGTTTATCTATTTGCTACTTCTCCTCTACCTGATTTCAATTTTGATTCCGAGGGGGCAGTACCTATCAGCTTTAATCTTTGATTCAACTTTATCATTTAGTTCAGCCTGAGATTCTTATTTTGAGACTTGATTATCACTTAACAGCAACGGTGTTGATCTTGTCTTTTTATTCTTATCTCTTATTTTTAGACTTGACTATCACTTAACAACAATTATGTTGTTCTTGTCTTTTAGCCAGCTTATCTTTGTCTTGGCATGTTCCCAGAATGATCACACATCTGGGTTGTTTTGTGATGTCAAATCAATCTCACATTTCAATTCTTCTTTGACAACATGTGTTCCCAGAATGATCACACATTAGTCAAAGAGGGGAAAATGTATGCACCCTAAAATGGTCACCTAGACTTTGGGCCCCCCATTCAACAATTTATCAAATCCTTAAATCAATATTTTCAAAAATCAACATTTTATCAATTATATCAATTTCCTTGATCAAGTCCTATTTTATCATTTTTCATTATTTGCCTTGGG
This sequence comes from Chamaecyparis obtusa, assembly GCA_027943335.1. Taxonomy (NCBI): domain Eukaryota; kingdom Viridiplantae; phylum Streptophyta; class Pinopsida; order Cupressales; family Cupressaceae; genus Chamaecyparis; species Chamaecyparis obtusa. The sequence continues at coordinate 541,821 of BSBK01003682.1, read as the reverse complement.
CTAACCATTTTATCCTAAAATTTTTATTTATTAAAATGAATATTTCCTCCCCTTTTAATAAATAAAAAGCCCCCCTTTTCTTCTTATCCTAAGTTGCACAAATAAAGCACTATTTTATAAAAAGAAGAAAAAACATTTTTTGTCTCATATGGACACAAAAGTCAACTCTTATTTTCTCATTGGAGGATATTTGTGCACATGGAATTCTCTTCTTTCAAGCTCCACCCTTGATTAAATCTTTTTCCTCTTAATCTCCATAGTCCATTCTTTCTCATTTCCTATAAAAGAAGAGCTCTCTTGCTCATTTGCATATCAATCTTTTTATGCTAATGTTATGCTCCAGGTTTTCTAGGTCACTTTGGAGCTTTTAAAGATTTGGAGCATTCTTGGCTTTGGCATCTACATGCTATTCTAGTTTCATTTCTTGCATTCTAGATTCATTTGTCATAGCATTCATAGCTTCATATTTAGCTTAGTTTCCTTTATGCTTTAGATTACTTCATCTAGCTTAATTAGGAATTATGAATGTGATGTTTCTTAAAGAGAAATCTAATAACTTTCTATTTTTTAAGTGGTATTTGGAAAAGGTTGAGAAATAAATGGGTAAAATCTTGAAATGTCTGAGATCTAATAGAGGAGGAGAGGTCATATCTAATGAATTCATCATATTATAAAATGATAGAGGAATAAAGAGATAAATTTCTACACCAAGGACACCTCCACAGAATCGTGTAGCAGAAAGAAGGAATAGATCAATCATGGATTGTGCTAGAACACTGATGATAGAGAAAAATGTTGCACAAAAGTATTAGAGAGAAGTTGTAAATATAACTATCTATACCTTGAATCGAGTACAAGTCAAGAAAGGTACAAATGCTATACCTTTTGAGTTATGGTATGGTTATGCACCTAGTGTAAAATATTTTAAAGTCTTTGGAAGTAAATATTATATACTGAAGGACAATAGGAATGAAAAACTTGATGCTAAAAGTGATGAAGGCATATTTCTAGGATATTCCACTAAGAGCATAGCTTATAAGTGTTTGAATTCTAACACTAACAAAGTTGTGGAAATTGAAAATGTAAGAGTTGATGAATATGTATAAAATAATGAAGTTGAGTGCAAGTAGGAGCCTGAAGATTACAAATCTTTTGTATACATGAATGAAGGAGAGCCTATAAATTTATCTAAACCAAAGAAAAAAGCTATCAAGTGACAACAAGAGGCTATCAAGTTACAACAAGAAGATGTCGAGCATCAGGAGGTAACTACTGAGAAATCAGATGAGGAAGCAGAAATACAAAATGAAACTGAAGAGAATTTTCTTGATGAACCTGAAGAAGAACAACAAAAAGAAAGGAGACCAGAGCCTACATTAGCACAATATGTCAGAAGACATCATAAGACATATCAAATCATTGGAGAAAGAGATTCATGAGTCGTGACAAGAAGTAAGTTGAAAAATCAAACATGCTTATTATGTGAATTTGAGCCCAAATCACTGAAAGATGCTTTAGATAATGAAGAAAAGATCCAAGCCATGGATGAAGAAATTGAGTAGATAGAAAAGAACAAAACTTGGACACTAGTACCTAGAATAAAGGACAAGAATTTTATTGGAACCAAGTGGGTGTACAGAAACATGCTAAATAAACATGGAGAAGTCACAAGGAAAAAGGGTAGATTGGTATGCAAAGGATATGCACAAGAAGAAGACATTGACTATTTCCCTAGTTACTAGATTCGAAGGAGTTAGAACTCTACTGGAATATGCAGCTTACAAAGGATTCAAAGTGTATCAAATGGATGCCAAATCTACATTTCTGAATGGAATACTAGAAGAAGAATTTTATATTGAAAAACCAGAAGGATTTGTTGATCCAAGCAGGAGGAACATGGTTTGTAAGCTACAAAAAGAATTGTATGGACTGAAACAAGCCCCTAGAGCATAGTATGAGAGATTGCATAATTACTTGGTCAAAATTGGTTTCGTAATGAAAAATGACAAAAATAATCTATACTTGAAGATTTTAATAGGTAAAGGGATATTGTTAGGTGAAATATTTGTTGAAGATATCATATTTGGAGCACAAGATGCATTATGCCAAACTTTTGCAAATGAGATGCAAACTGAATTTGAAGTGTATATGTTTGGAGAGATCAGATTTTTTGTTGGTTTGCAAGTTTATTAGATGAAGAAAGGTATCTACATTACTCAATCTATATATATCAAGGAGATACTATGTTGTAAAAATAGTCAATGCTCCCCTCGGGATTCATGACATGGCTTAACCACCTCTTGTGTCTTCTATAAGTCTAGTGGTTGTATCAAGCATTAATAGGTTGATATTTTAATGGTGTAATGAAAACCACTACTTATAACAAGTGGTATTAGAGCTTGGTCACAGGTTCAAATCTCCTCGGGTAATGCTCACGGGGAGATTGTTGGCAAAATGGTCAGTGTTCCCCTAAGATTTGTGACATGGCTTAACCACCTCTCATGTCTTCTATAAGTCTAGTGGTTGTATCAAAAATTAATAGGTTAATCTTTTGGTGCAATAGAAACCACTACTTGTAATGTACTAAAAACTTTTCGCATGGAGGACTCTAGACCAGTGACTACTGTATGCACCCTAAAATGGTCGCCTAGACTTTGGGCCCCCCATTCAACAATTTATCAAATCCCTGAATCATTATTTTTAGAAATTAACATTTTATCAATTATATCAATTTCCTTGATCAAGTCCTATTTTATCATTTTCGATTATTTGCCTTGGGCTAACCATTTTATCCTAAAGTCTTTATTTATTAAAAAGAATATTTCCTCCCCATTTAATTAAACTTCTGAGTCTTCCAAATCTTTCACAAATCCTTCATCCAACAAAAATCCTAATACTTTTCATGCGGTTCCCTATAGTTATCCTCAAGGGCTACCTCTTAAAGAAACTCAAGCTAACCTTCACTTGACTACAAATACTTTCAATAATGCTAAACCTAAAGAGCCTAAGCCTTTATGTGCTAATGCCTACTTCAGCTAGTCCTTCACCATCTTTTCCAAAGTCTTCCATGCAATCCCAACATGCTTCCTTCTCCTTAGAAGTGGCTCAAGAGGACTCTAAAAATGGTAAAGAGAAGAACATAAAGAAAGATCAAGATCAAGAACGCTTCATGTCATCCAATCCTTTTCATGATGTCTCTTATCTATTTCATGGTTCTTTTGATCCTGTATGCCCTTCCTCATTCATTCCACCATGTCTTAAGTCTTCTCCTAAGCAAGATCAAGCTACTACTTACACCATTGAGCTTATTGACAATCAAAATAACCTTACTACACTTGCACTTTCCAAAGATGATACTTCCATTAAGGTTGGTAAAAATGGTGTTGTTACTTCCAATGTTTATCCTATTGAAAATCAATAGAAAAATTATGTGCTTATGCTATCCAAACATCCTTGTCAAGATCAAAGTTCTCCATCTTCTTGTTCTACCACTCCATGTTCGCTTCCACTTTCTACTCTTCCTAAGTCTTTGCAAGCTTTGAACAATCCTATCGAAGAAGTTACTCCTATTCAAGATGTTCATGATCCTATTGCAAATACTAATGCCCACTCTAAAGATGTTGATGTCCTTGGTTGTCATATAGATGTTGATGAACTTATTGATTATCCTTTTTCATCTCCCACTTCCATCCTTGGACCTCTTGCACTACCACTAAGGGCTTCATGTCTTCCTTCCATTTCAGGTCCTTATGTACCTTCAATTTCCCCTCCTTACTCTCCTAATTTTTCATCCAACTTGGGTCCTTATGTCCCTCCATCTCCTATCTTTCCTCAAGATCAACATAGATGCATACCCTTGAATCCTTTTCATCCACCTACCCATCTAAACCAGTCATATTCTCCTTCTTCCACAAGTCCCAAATATTTTGGAAGTAACTTGTATGTTCAATACAAGAAAAAGAGAAATAAAAGAATCCATCAAAAAAAGAAGATCACCATGTCTCCTCTAATCGACATGGAGGCATAAAGTCAAAAGAGATATCTAAGAAGAAAACTACAAGACAAGTATGGGTTCCAAAATCCATCATTGAAGATATTCTCTCTAAATCATCAAAAAGAAATGAAAAGCCTATGACTATATGGATTCCAAATTCTCTCTTGAAAGAGTATGATGTTGAACAAAAAGTGAAGTTGACATTCAAGCTTTCAAAGACTTCCACTTCATCTTCTTCCAAAAAATTTTTTTCATTCCATGTGCCTAAACCACAACCTTTACTATGTATTCACCATATTCCTTCTCGTATTCCTTCATTCACATTTCCTCCATCCTCTCACCACCCTTGAAGGTGTCTATTGATGTTGATCTTGCCTTCCTTTCCATCTACCCTTTCACGATCCTTCCATTCATTATCCTTCTACCTTCTATCTTTTTTCCTCATTTTCCTATTCCTCCTATCTTCCGACCTCACTCCCTTTACATAAAACCTTATCCTCCATTTTTTTCTTCCATCTTCCTTTCCCTATCAACATCTTTGAGCATATCATTTTGAATCCTTGGCATATCATGGTTTAGACTTTCAAGGAGCATTGTCTAAAAAGCTTTCCATCTTCCAAAAAAAAAAATGAAAAAAAAATGAAAAAATGAAAAATATAAAATGTGCCTTGGTGGAAACCTGGAAATAAGCGCTTTGGTAGCGAAAGTAAAGAGAAATAAATTCATCCTATGGTGAAAACCACTCCCTTGTGGCACCTTGGATAAGTACAATGATGAAAACCTAGCAATCAGGCATCATACGTAGTTCTTCTACATATTTCATCCATTCTGTCTTCTCTCTTTGATCTTGGCAATGTTGACCTATACACAAACATTTGGCTATCTATGAGTTATCTTACAATGATCTTTCTTTCATTCCATTAATGTTTAGCCTTCATCTTTATTTTCCTCCATTTATTCTATCATTTTTCTATCCTTTTCCCCTTTGGTCTTGATCTTATAAAAAAGAGTAAAACACAATGCTATGAAGCTTCTTGACATATCTACTCCTTTGGACTTCATCCTTTCCTTCTTTTGCATTACACCTTTGTGACTTATCCTATGTTGGCCTTTCATTGCTTGTCCAAATGTGCTTTACATAACAAATTTTTTCCCTAGCTTAGGTACTCTTGAGGAGTTTTCCCTTGAGGATTTCTTCCCCTCATCCTCCTTCATTCTCTTGTCTTCCATCTCTTCCACCAACTTTCCAATCCCTCTTGTTCTCCACCTTGCTAGACATTGGGACTACACGATCTGATCTTTCTTGGGAATTTTATGCCTATTCTGTTTGGGGGCATCCTTTGTACATATCTTATTGATCCTGAAAAAATTCCAAAAAAACTCATATATGATGCTAAAAAAATAATCCTAAAAAGCATATAAAGTCCTGAAAAAATACAAAAAATGAAAAAAATTCAAAAAAATAGAAAAAGTGCCTTGGTGAAAACCTAGAAACAAGCGCCTTGGTAGCAAAAATACAAAAAAATTGAAAAAATAAAAAAATATCCAAGTGGTGAAAACCTGGAAATAGGCGCTACTTGAGGCCTTTGCACCCTTGTTTCTTAGCATGCGTCCTCGACACTTAGCATTTCTCCATCATCCTTGGACCTTATTGCCTTGGTATGGAATTGGTCTTTGTCTTTATCTAGGGTCCATAACTATGTTAGCTTTGGTCTCTTGGACGCATTGGTCTTTAGGACATCTTGCAAATGGTGTTTTTCAACACCACCCAAATAGTGTTTTTCAACACTACCCTAGCATCAAGTGTTTCTCAACACTTATCAGATGTCTTACCCACAGTCTAGCATGATATGGTATTTCTCATTCATAGATGTGATAATCAAAGATTGACTCTATGACCTACACAGAGGCACTTAAACACCTAACTTGTTGAAACTTGTTTGACTTTATTTCTTTGTGTGCTGTCTATGATGATTTCTTTGATGATTGTTCTCTCCCTATGATAGTTTTTGATGATGCGTAGCTAGAACATTGAGGGCATGAGAACATTTTTTATTGTTTTTTCTGCTCGTGGGTATATTTTGTTGGTCCTAATTGTCATTAGCATTTATGCTTGATCCACTTGACAATAGACCTACAAGGTATTATCCTTGACTATTTATGTGAGTGCATGCTTATAGCCATCTTGACCTTCTTATGTCCTAATGCAAACATAATCTCGCTATAGAAAACTTAGGTAATCTCACTGCACTAGTCATCTTGACCTATATGTCTTTGGTGCCTAGGTGGGATTCCCACATTTTATCTGATATAGATCATATTCATATACCCATAGTCATACTAGTGTGTATTGTATGATCTTGTGATGTTACCAATAAAGCTCGATGATGATTATTAGATGTCTATTGGCATTGTGACCTTGCAAGTCAACCAGTTTTTCATAGTAGGTTTCATTCCTAGGTTCATATTAGATTAGTTTTTGCATCTTGCATATGGAGAGAGCTATCCCTTTATCTTTCACGGACTAGTCGGTCAACTACGCTCACCTTTCATTTCTCCTCAATCATGTCTTTTTCTCCTTGTCTTTCACATCACATTCTTTTCCTGTCATCACAAGGGGTTAATCTTATCCTCATATGTGAAAATGACCTTTTTACCCCCATATATAGCATTTTGACTTTTTGACCTAATTTTCAAAACACCTTAGAATTGCATGAAAATTGCACCCCTAGCTAATTTTGATGTCCTGTATCCATTTTTGGACTCGAAATCAAAATTTGAGTTCATCTTGATAGTCAAAATCACATTTCAAATTTTTCCCTTCTTTTACATAGTTGGTTGGCCATTTGAGGCTTGATCCTTTGATCTTTGTTGGGGCACCTTCATCCCCATCTCTTTCAAACTTCTAGTCTTTCATTCATTTTCATTTATCTTCATCTCTCTGAGGTTTGACTTTGTTTTTCTCCTATATCTTTTTCAGTCAAACTTAGTTAAACTAGGGCATATCTTCACTACTTGATGGTTATCCTATCATGCTTCATCTTCGATCATGATTTATAGTGCTTTGATCAAGTTTATCTATTTTCTACTTCTCCTATACCTAATTTTAATTTCAATTCTGAGAGTGCAATACGTATTAGCTTTAATCTTTGATTCATCTTGATCATTTAGTTCAGCTCGAGATTCTTATTTTGAGACTTGATTATCACTTAACAACAATGGTGTTGATCTTGTCTTTTGATTCTTATCTCTTATTTTTAGACTTGACTATCACTTAACAACAATAGTGTTGTTCTTGTCTTTCAGCCAACTTATCTTTGTCCTGGTGTGTTCCTAGAATGATCACACATCTGGGTTGTTTTGTGATCCCAAATCAATCTCACATTTCAATTCTTCTTTGACCACATGTGTTCCTAGAATGATCACACATTAGTAAAAGAAGGGAAAATGTATGCACCCTAAAATGGTCACCTAGACTTTGGGCCCCCCATTCAACAATTTATCAAATCCCTGAATCAATATTTTCAAAAATCAACATTTTATCAATTATATCAATTTCCTTGATCAAGTCCTATTTTATCATTTTTCATTATTTGCCTTGGGATAACTATTTTATCCTAAATTTTTTATTTATTAAAAGGAATATTTCCTCCCCTTTTAATAAATAAAAAGCCCCCCTTTTCTTCTTATCCTAAGTTGCACAAATAAAGCACTATTTTATAAAAAGAAGAAAAAACACTTTTTGTCTGATATGGACACAAAAGTCAACTCTTATTTTCTCATTGGAGGATATTTGTGCACATGGATTACATAAATTATCCCATGTAAGGCACTGACTATGGACAACCAACCACATCAAAAAATTGCATTTGGGCCATGAAAACTTGTACCAAACTTGCTTCCACTAAGGCACCTGAATGTCCCCCAAAGTCTATCGGAGAAGCTCACCATATCTTGCAGACATAAAAAATTTCCCAGACAAATCCTCGCTGTCCCAAGAAAGAACATCATTACCAACCAAAGTAGTACACTTACAAGACTACAAAATCTGAAACAACTCCTTCCTATCCTCCTCAAAACCTCCTGGAGGCCATTCAGAAGGGTGTTTCCAATGAAAAGAAGGAGCCAAACCTGTAACACACCCTATCTTATAAAAATCAACTATGTCCCAACTAGTAGCACTAAAATGTTGATAGAGGGAATGAAGCTGAGGATGAGTGGAAAGGATAGGAGGGTTCCCATCCCAAGAGTCAAGCCAAAAAAGATCTTGTGATCCCGAATGACAAATCCAAAAGAGACCATCTTTAACCAATTGAGATCCAAACTTTAGCGTATTCCAGATCATGGATCCTCTCCCTCCTAAAGGAAAGAAGTGAAATTCAAACACATCAATATCTAGAAAATACTTATGGGTAAGAATATGAGCCCAAAGTTGATGTTGGTTAGTAGACCACCGCCAATACAACTTTGCAGTGAGAACCTATCCAATTAAAATAGCTGATCATAAGCCAAGACCACCCTCATTTTGAGGTCTACACACTGTCTCCCATTTAACTAAACTCCATTTAGAAGTTGAAAGGTTCCCACTCCAAAGGAATTGATGGGACAGAGCATCAAATTCCCAAAGAAAATACATAGGAGCAGCCTGAACAAAACACCTGTAAATAGGAAGGGCTTGAATAACTAACTTTAATAGAGTCAGGTGAGCAGTAGTTAAAAGCCATCGATGAGTCCAATGATTAACCTTTTGTCATAGTTTATCAAGAAAAACTTACCAGGAAGATCTAGGATGTCTGCCAACAGTAAGAGGAATACCTAAATAAACAAAGGGAAGAGACCCAATCTGAAACCTCAAAATAGTAGCAATATGCCTTTGAATAGCCTGGGGAGTATTGAAGAAAAAAATGGAAGATTTGTTCTCATTAACTTTCTGACCTGAAGCTGCAAGATACACATCCAAAGCATGCCTAAAAGAAGTAGCTTCCTAGAGATGGGCCTATCCCATAAAAGAAGTATCATCCACAAACTAAAGATGTGAAAGAGGAGGCAAGCCAACACCCCATTTCCACCCATGAATCAAACCCTGTTGAACATGAAGCTTAAGAAATCAGCCCAAACCCTTAGCCAGAATAATAAATAGATAAGGGGAAATAGGATCCCCCTGGCGAAGTCCTCTAGAGGCACCAAAAGGCTCTAAAGGAACACCATTCACAAGAATAGAAAAAGAAGCTGAAGTAACACAACTCATAATACAGTTCACCCACTGTTGACAGAAACCAAAGGTCAAGAGAATCTTTTGGAGAAAACTCCATTTAACTTTGTCATAAGCCTTAGTCATATCCAACTTAATTAACATAGCTCTCTCTTTTGATATATGCATAGAATGAATAACTTCAGAAGTAATAACAATCCCATCCAAAATTTTCCTACCAACCACAAAACTGCCTTGTTCCTATGAAATCACAATTGGAAGGCATATCTTGAATCTATTAGCAATCAATTTGGTGATAATTTTGTACACAACATTACAAAGAGCAATGGGATGAAAGGAGTCAAGATTTTCAGCCCCTTCTTTCTTGGGGATAAGAGTCAGTAAAGTAGAGTTCAATGCACAAAGCATTTTCTTATTCTGAAGAGATTCCTTAACCACCTCCAAGAGATCCATATTAATAATTTCCCAAAATTCCTAAAAGAATTCCACAGGGAAGCCATCTAGGCCTGGAGCTTTACCTTTATTCATCCCAAACACAACCTCTTCAAGTTCTGACATCAAAATTGGGTGAATAAGAGATTCATTGATTGCATTAGTGATAAGAGAGGGAATAAAAGAAAGTATCAAGCTCTCCTCCTCAGCTGTAGGTCAAGAATCCTCAGCAAAGAGGGTAGAATAAAATTGGAGGGCTTCCTTGGTCATAGTAGACTGAGAGGAAATCTAAAGTCCTTCAGTTGTAACAAGAGAAGAAATATACCCTTTATTATGATGAGCCTGAACAGAATGATGAAAAAAAGTAGTATTTCTATCCCCTTCCTGCAGCCAATTGATGCCAGCCTTTTGTTTCCAGTAAATTTCTTCCCAAAGTTCCCATTCTTCCACATCCTGCATAGCCTGGGATTCTGCCCTACCAAGAGCATCAGTAAGCCCAGAGTCCCTGATAAGGTGGGTAATCACAGTAAGATTATCTAGAGCATTCCTCTTTCTAGACTTAAGGTTTCCAAAGCAAGAAGTATTCCATCTCTTAAGATGATATTTGACATATTTAAGTTTCTTCTCAAAGAAAAACATAGCTGTGCCTTAAGCTGGGCCACTCTCTCTCCACCACTTAGCCACCAAATCATAAAGGGATGAGTCTTGGAGTCACATAAGCTGGAATCTAAAAGAAGGGTTCTTAGGGAGTGCAGTAGGAGAAGAAGAGAACTTAATTGGCCAATGATCAGAACCCCTCCAATCAAGAATCTCGGAACTCATAAGTAGGCCACCTTGAACCCAATAACATGAAACAAGAAACCCATCCAAACATTCTGAGATAGCTTCCTGACCACTCCATCTATTGTTCCAAGTGAAAACCCCATTTGAAGGCTTAAAATCAATAATAGAAAGAGCATCCACCTGTGCTTGAAAAAGATCAGAAGCAGGGCCAAGCCTAGGCCAACCTCCTCTTTTCTCTTCAAGGCTTAAAATAGAATTAAAATCACCTCCTAAAATCCAAGGAAAATAAGGAGCACAAGAATGCACATACCTAATGTGATCCCAGAGATGAATCTTCCCATGAATGTCAATAGGGGCATAAACATTTGTCACAAGAATAGTCTCACTAGAGTCCAAGGTAGTAGCCACCATAGAGATTGAGTAATGACTAGAAATCCACCAAAGGGGAGAAATCTTTTGAGAGTCCCAGAACAGAGCCAAACCTCTAGAATTCCCTTGTGAACCAATACTTTGACATTGACCAACATACCAAATGCGTGGAGCATGTTGATGCATAACCTCAATAGAAACCTTAGTCTCTTGAACACAAAAGACATCCAGAGAATGGATTGCTATCAAATCATGAATAGCTTTTTGATGACAGGTGCTATTCAAACCCCTCACATTCCAAGAGAGAATGATCATGGAGGGATTTGAGAAAAGTGAGCATCAATAAGTTTAACAAACCCAGATTCCACCAATAGGTCTCCAGTCATTTTTATCTTCTCAAGGTCCCTCTTCCGCCCTTTTGAGGAGCTATCAGCATGAACTTTCTTAAGGAGTCCTTTTTGCACTCCCAATCTATGAGATGAACCCTTATTTTGAGATGAAACTAAAACTTCTCTAGCTAAATATGCCAAAACAATGTCATGTTCAATGGAATTATTCAAAGTCACTTGAGCCACTTGTTGTCCCTAAATAGCCTAAACTGGTTCTAGTTGTTCAAGAATAGGTACAACCTCCATACTAACCCCAACACTATTAGAAGTGACCCCAGGTGGGACTCCTTCCAAAGCTAAATTCTCCAGCACCTCAAACTTGCTAAAGCTTCCATCTATCTGTCTATCCTTGAATGTCCTCTTCTGACCTCGTCCTTTAGCCTTAGTTTTAATTGGTACAAATCCTTCCTTTTCCTTTCCCTGAGGTTCAACCATCATGGGAGCTTTTCCTTTGTCATCTTTCCCTAGAGGAGGATGTGCCTAAGAGGGGGAAAGAGCTTCCTTACGAACTTTAGGGCATTGTCATAGGAGATGGCCATACTCATGACAAAACTGACATCGAAAAGGTAGAGATTCATAATCTAACTACTAAATCCATGATGAAGATCCCAAACAAATTTCCATCAAATTTGGTAGGGGATGATTCAAATCTATCTCAACAAAAATCTGGGCAAAATAAATCACCTTTTTATCAAGGGTTTGTGTAGAAACCGCCACAGGCTTTCCCAAGAGACTAGAAATTTTATGTAAGATATCTTCTCGCCAAAACTCCAGAGGGAAGTGAGGTAGATGGACCCAAACAGGAACTCGAGAAGGCATCTCTTCAGTTGAATTAAAACTTGCATGCCATGGTTTAATAAATAATCCAACCTGATTATAAAAATATGGGCCACCTTCAAAAACCCTATTGCAATCTACCATATTCGAGAAAACAGCCATAAAATAGCTATTTGCTTCAAGCATAATTTCCATATCTCCTTGAATCTTCCAGGAATGATGGATCCAAGCTTCTAGAGTGGAAAAAGGAATGAAAATGCTGAGAAACTTACAGATCAGAGCATGTCTACTCCAATATGAGACATCTTCATCCACCAAATCAAGAGAAATCACCAACACAGGGCAATCCTAGGTTCTAGGAAGACACCCATTAACCTTCTTCATTTTAGGGTCAACACTCATATAAAATGTATTTGCTTGCTGTGCATACATGCTTGAAGAGGACCCATTATGAACCGTGTCCATGTGGAGAAGCTCCACAACTGAAAGATTATGATTTGAATTAAAAAGCTCTAAAAATCTATAAACTCTACTGGAAATAACACAAACCCTTACTCTACAAAATAGGAAAACTAGAAAAGAACAATAATCTAAACCCTTTCTATGCAGTAGAATGTGAGTAAGCCTGGAAAAAATTGCCTTACACATGCCCCCTAATAATGATCAAGCACACAACCTTCTTACCAACACTCCTCTCATAGAGCTACACAAAATGTGTCTTGTTGCAAACCAATCGCAGCTGAAACAATCTGCCTACACTTGTTTCACAAAAGCTCCCCACACCGACACTTTGATCAACCTCGCCAACCTTGAAAACCCTTGCCATCATTCCCTGCTATAGCCCCTCATCTCCAATTTAGAACTAGGTATCCACTCTACTCCATCCATATTCTTAAAGATGGTAGTAACTCCTTTCCTTCATCCATTCCATCTTACCATAGTGTCACTTTTTCCTATTCAAAAGTTCCTTCCATTTCCAACAATGTTCCTAACATTTCTCATATTTCCCATCCTATCATTTATTCTACCAATTATACCATTAATAACTTGGCCCAAACTACATCTTCTTTTCAGCAACAAATTTCATTTATGACTCAATCCAAGTTTAACATTCCTACTAGTGATATTTCTTGTCCTTTGTCTTTTGATATCATTTGTGTTGTTATCCCAAAAAACATTGAGATTCCTCATCTTGAGACTTGTAATGGTAGAGGTGATCATTTGACACATGTTAATACTTTTCAAACCTTGTGTAGTGATTTCTTTCATGACCATAATTTTATGGAAAAGGTTTTTACTAGAACCTTTCGAGACAAATCCTTGCAATGGTATTGTTCTTTTGCTCCTTATCTCATTGATTCCTTTCACAAGATTTCTCAGGATTTGATTCAATAATTCCAAAATAACATTGGTCCTCAAATTTCTTTGATTGATTTGATACATTGTAAACAAGGAGTTAAATAAAAAAATAGTGACTTCATTGGTATATTTAAGAATTTGCATGCTCATATTTATTATCCTATGCCTGATGTTGATGTGCAAAGCATTTTTATTTCTAATTTAAAAAAATACATTAGTGATAAGGTTCATCCTTTTTCATTCTCTTCCTTTTTTCAATTGTGTGCAGTGCTTCATCATTATCAACTACAAGTGAGTCAATTTGAGAACACCACTCCAATCGGTCTTATTATCATTGATGTGACTGATCCCACATCCAATTTCAACAAGTTTTAGAAATAATAAACATTTATCAAAATCAACAACTTATCCAACACTATTTATGAGAAAGTGGTAGTAGCATCCAAAGGTGTGGCTCCTTTTTTATTCTTTTTAAAACCCACTCATAAATTTACTCAACTTTATGAATCTTTACATAATATGATGTTAAAGTTAATTAATGCTAATGTTTTAACAATTCCTCCTGTCATACCCATTGATCCTCCTAAACCTAAATCCAAATACTTTAATCCCATATCTTTCAGTTAATACCATCATCAACCTAGCCATGATACTGAGAAGTGTTACTAGTTGAAAAATGTTATTCAAGACCTTATTGATTCCAATGTTGTATCTATGGAAGGTGATAATAACAATACGAATGAATCTGTAACACCTACTAACCAAAACCTGCAAATATATACCAATCCTTTTCCATCCCATTCAACCAATACCATTGATCAACTTTATTCTTCCCAATGCATTAACTATGATGAAAAAGTTGATGAAGCTAATCATGTAGTCAATCAAGTTGGGAAAACCAAAACTAACCCTAAACTTGAACCTTCACCTCAACTTTGCATTACCTTTGACTCTTCTGAGATAACTAAAGCATCAGATGGTCTATTATACATTGTCACAAAGGTTGATGGTCTATTATATATTGATCCCACTTGCATGGTGAATATGATAACTAAATAACATCTCTAAATTAAGAGATTTAAATGTGACTTATATGATAGATATGATGTTATGATCCAAACTTGCAATGGTTTTGATTATCCTTCCCATGATTCCATTTCATTTTTGATTAAAGTTGGTGGTAAAAACATATATGCTACCTTCACTTTCATTCCAACTTGTGATCAATTTCAAGGCATACTTGGTCTTCCTTTTATAACCTCCATGAAATCCATAAATTCTCCATTTCATAAATGTGTTAAATTTATTCATAATGGATAAATCATGATTGTGAATCATATTCTCTATCAACCTTCCATACCTCAAGACTTGATTGACCTTGATTTCTGTTGGCCTGCCATGCCTCAACAAACTCAAGCCCATGCTAACCATCTCTTTTTCTCATATAAAGACTATAAGATCTGAAAGATTTATTAACTTGGAAAACCTAAGGATGATCCCAAATGTGGACTTCTTCTTACACCACCTATACCTCCTCTTCCTATTGCTTATATGAATACTTATCAAAACATCTCTCAACCTAGTGTGTCTCCTTTTGCTCTCCCTCCTAAGGAAGAAAGGGAACCGATATTTATTTATCCGAGCCCAACCCAAATTTATAAAAAAAACCAAATTAAACCTTCATGTTCATGGTCACTATTGCAAGTTTCATGCTAGAGCCCATAAACATGCTTCTCAAAACATTGCTTCACCTCGTACATCTCCTTATTCTTCTCTTTCCTTTGACCAACCCTTGCTTGAGCCAATGGAGGAAGTGAATTTAAATAAGATTAAAATAAACTAACATGACAATTCTATTCATATCTTAGATTCTATTACAATTAATTTGGATGAAGAATATACTTTTGATGATAATATTATTGATGCTAATAATGATATACATACTAGTGACTCTGATGACTATGAGATAATTGATATTGATCATGATTTACTAGTTATGATTTCACGACAATTATAGATCACTCCTAGTGACAAATAAAGTGACTTATCTTCATAGCATGGTCCTTTTTTGGAACTAGTTATTTTTCCATTTGTTGTGCTTGATGTTTCTTGTCTTCTAAGTTTCCCACCTTCCCTAAACACCATGGAATGAGATGGGGGGATGGGTAGGTGATACACTTGATTGGATCCTCTTTTATAGTTGATTCCATGTTTTTTCATGTCATAATATGATTCCCTTGTGATATGCTTCTTGTTACATGTTTCTTTTAGATTTATTTAAATGATCCTTATTACTTCACTGACACAAGGTGATAAAGGAATCACAATGTCGTACTTGTGCCATTGTTTGTAAATGTGACTTTGTATTGTCTACTTGGGATGATGCAAAATGATAGCTACCTATTCTTTTTGGTCTCTGTGATGCTGGCCCAAAAAGAATCTTCTGTGTAACTCTTACATCCTTTTTCTCCATTATGTTTATAGTTCTACTACCTTAGGGGGATGACGACATTACATCTTAATATAATATTTCACATATTATCATATGATCATACTGACCCCAGAGTTGGTAGATCCCTTATGTGCTCTATTTTTTCATGTGCTCATTTCCCTTTATTTGTCATTTCTTGGGTGCATCTCATAGTGGAAACATTTCTTGTGGATGCAGGTATGCTCTATTAAATAGATTTCTCTCATTAAGGCATTTAAAAAATCTTTAATGTGGGGGCATACACTCCCCTCTATGTTTCACATTTTGCGCGCGTGCACACACACACACACACATTCAATGGTCCTTTTCTTTTTGATTCCTAAGGAAGATTACCTTCCCTTAGAGCCAATCACACTTTGGATCCCTTAATGGATGCAATTTCTTTAAGGAAATATCCTCCTTTTCCTTTCAATCCTTAAGGAAAATTACCTTCCCTAAGGTCATATTTCCTTTTGGATCTCTTAATGGATACACTTTCTATAAGGACATATACTTATTTTCTTTTTGATCCCTAAGGAAGCTTACTTTCCCTTAGGATAGCTTGTTATTTTTTGAATCCCTTATTAGATATACTTTCCTTAAGGATAGATCCTTGATGGATTGAACTAGAATAACATAGCTTTCTAAAATTGTCAATGCCATCTTTTACAACACTTTCTTAGTGTAGTTCATAGTAAGAAAAATAATCTTACTGGGCTAAGGTGATCACACTCTTCTCTCTCTTTCTCTCTTTCGAGAAGTGTCTCTCCTATCTTGGTTTTGGAAATTGGGGGCTTGATATTTCATAGTCTCCTTTGTTGGAAACTACAATTGAAACAATTGTTATATTCTCATTGATGTCAAACCTTAACTGGTGAGATAGTTTCTATCTAGTAAAGTACCATATCTTTTTAGTGATGAAGATGATTTGAAGATAGGAGATAACAAGAAGACCTAGCGAAAGGTTCAGTTATGAGAAACTACAATGGGTACTTGATTATTTGGAACATTGGCAAGGTAATGTGTTGTTTATCTATAACACTAAGTGAAGAAGACAGTTGACTTGAAGCATGGAAGCAATGAGGAAAGAAAGCTTGAAAACATAGCCTTGACCGAGAAAAAGAGAAAAATATTAAGAAACTTAAGTTTAAGCCAAGTGATGTTAGTGTTGACCGAGCACGAGTATAAGCTGAGAAAATTTAGTGTTGACTGAGTATTAGGAATTGGACTGAGTGAAGATAATAAGTGCTGAGAAGAACAATTTTGGTGATGACTGAGCTATCCAATGAAGACCAAGTAGAAGAACATAGTGATGACTGAATGTCAGTATTTTATAGTTTGTGAAGGGATTGAGATTCCTAGCCGACATAGTTGAATTCTTGGAATATGTAAAATGTTTTGAAGATAAGGATGAATGACCTGGAGCATTTAATGCATGGTAAACAATTTTCTTATGGATTCAAGGATAATTTTTGAGAAGTATCTAGAAGGATAAGAAGGGGAATGAAATGTTGGAAGGATTTGATGAATTTGACCTAAACCTAGGATCTATGTAGATGATTAAGCAAAAAAAGATTAAACTACCTAATCTAGGAGGTATAATGTTGACCTAATTGTGGGTTATATAAGAGGTTGATTCAGTTGATTGGTGAACCTAAGAAAAAGGATGAGAAGAGTTGTGAAGTGGTTTCTTGAACGGATTCTGGGCAGATCAGAGATAGAGATGATAATGAAGGCCAATTAGTGGATCAACATATGATTTATATTGGATTTGTATTTGCAAAGTGATTTGTATGTTTCAAATCAAACCTACTATTACTTTCTAACCATTGTATCAGTTGAAATCCTTTAATCAAGGTTGATCTAAAATCCATTTGTAAATCCTTTAATCAAGGTGACATTCTAATACAATGTTCTTAAGTCCTCTATGAAGGCCACTCCTGATAGGGTGATTAAATCCTTTAACAGGGTCACACCTAATAGTGTGCATTGTAACCTTTAAGAGAGTTGGCTCCTCACATAGCTCACTTCAAAAAAGTGAAAAATTGGTGGCATGTTACTAGTGGTTTTTCCCAAATTGGGTTTCCACATTAAATCCTAGTGTCATACTTGTGTTTTACTATTAAGAGTTTTATATTCTGCAAGGTGATTACTTTTGGACAGTGGACTGCAAGTTTATGTTACTAATTATATTCTATAGAGACCAAGTGGGTTATTAAATAGATAGAAGTTGGTTGAAGTGTTTAAAATTTGAATTGGTACATCTGACATGAGGATAACTGATTCATCACCCCTCTCAATTATTCTAAAATCATTCTAACAATTAAAGATCAAGATGTACAAAAAGGAGGCACCAAGGATGAACAAGGAGAACTTCCCTACATGGAAAAGTTTGATGAAGCTACACTTAGTTGGAATTGGAGATGCAAAAAAATATTATGTGGAAAATGAATACATACTTGTACCGACACCTTTAACAACCCAACAAATGAAGGAAAAGCAAGAACATAATTAGGTAATATTGGATATTGCATTAGCCCTAAGTTATCTTGAATTTGAAGATATAAAAGACTGTACTACTGCAAAGAAAATGTGGGACACACTGACAACTATCTATGGTGCAGACACAAATGTACTAAGAGCCATTAAATATGAAATTTTGAGAGATAAGTTTGATGCAATGAGAATGTTAGAAGGTGAAGCTATTGTTCAATATTGTGGAAGAATTAAAGAAGTTGTGAATTCTATTAGAGGAGCTCAAGGAAATATTGATGATGACACTATTATTAGAAAGGTACTGAGAACCCTACTTCCTATTTATGCTATTAGAGTTTCTACAATACAAGAACCGAGATGTGCACCTGGTAGAAACCTAACTTTGGAAGGTCTAGTTGGTAGACTTATTTCTTTTGAATTGTCAAATTTTGATAACTTCACCCCTAACAATATTGAATCTTCATTCAAATCTCAAATGGTTCTTCATAATTCTAAGAAAGAAAAATATAAATGTGTGAACAGTGACAGTGACAGCTCTGATGATGAACTTGATGATCTTGAGGCACTAATGGCTAGAAGACTACCTAGAGGAAAAGGAAAATTTAAAGGTAAACTTCCTATTATCTATTTTTCATGTAATAAAGTTGGCCATATTGTAGCAAGATGTCCTGATAGGAATGACAAGGATGAAAGAAGAGAAAGAGAGTACAAAGACAAAAGGGATGAAAAAGACTATAGAAGGTATAAGGACTACAAGGAAAAAGGTAAGAAATCTTGTTATATTGCTAATGAAGGGTGCTCCCCTTAATACGACAAACACATAATAGAAATAGAGAAACAATAACGACCATATGCAAGAATAGAAAATTGGCTGCTTATTATCTCCATAAATGTGGAATTACAAACTTTCAGAATTACAATATGCAAAGCCACATGGGCATTCCCTTACAATATTCTGTAGGACAAAGCCTCGAATCAATACCTAGATCTACTACCAAGAACTACCCTAGACAACACTACAGGCCTTCTTTATATAGGCAATTTCCACCGCTCGAGAATGTTCCAGAAATTTAGCCCTTAGGACTGACCAAACTTAGAAATATTTTATTTTACAATTTATTACATCAAAGTCAGCTCAAAATGACTTTTGGAACCCAAACAAAAATTTTGAAGGAAAAATGATTTTCTGCCATTTCAGGTGACCCAACTTCTGAAGACCATAAGTCATCACCAGTTGACCAGATTGACTATTATAACCGCATTCTGGAAATGCCATGAAGTGCTCTACAGGCTTCATTGGTGCAAGTGTTTGTCACCCAAATTTTTGACCTCATTCGGGGCCTCTAAAGGCTTCAAAATGGAGTTTGAAATTTTTGTACCCTACTGCCAATACCGAAAATCTTCAATATCTTCAAAACTAGACCTGATCTAGCCATGAAACTTTACCAATAGGCTAATACGACTGAGATGAACCTCCACATGTGAAATTAGAACATTCCAAGATCATATGACCAACTTACTAAAAATAGCAAGTTTCCATAAATAGAAACCCTACACAAGATAACCCTTATTGAATTCAAAAATAGAAATATTTTTGGGTGATGCAAGATTGCTCTTACACCTAGGATACTCCTGCATTAGACACCCGGGGTAATTTGAGAAGTTACCCTATCACGACTCAGGTGTGCAAAGGAAAACCAAGATGGTTAACCTCCTCCTTTGTCAACCATGATGAATCTTCAATACGTTGTCCTTTCCACTTGACTAGATATTCTTCATATGTCCTGTTCCTTGTGCTTTTGCCAACATGACTATCCAGTTTGTCTTCAATCTCCTTGGTATCTGAACTACTTGTTGGAATACTCCACTGTGCCGCTATGATCTCATCTTCAACACTTCCTTCATGATACTTTGTCAAATCTGAAATGTTAAACACTGGTGAAATATCTAGTTCACTAGGAAATTCTACCTCATATGCATTTCCTAAATCATGCTTCTTGAGTATCTTACATGGTCCAAACTTCTTCATTTTCAGCTTGTTATATGTACCAATTGGAAACCGCTCCTTCCGCAAATGAACCATGACTTCATCCCCAACCTAAAATTCCTTATGCCTCCTTTTCTCATCTACCTTAGCCTTATATTACATGTTCATCTTGGTAATGTGCTTCCTCACCTCCCCATGGATGTTCTTCAAATGTTCTACAAAATCCTCAGCTTCAGCACTACGTATTTGTCTTTTATCTATCTTTCTCATTTCAGATGCATTTCTTAGACTACTTCCATATACAATCTGGAATGGTGATTTACCAGTGCTCCTATTGATAGAATTATTGTATGCAAATTCTGCCTATGGTAAAATCAAATCCCATCTTGTTGGCTTGTCTCCAACCAAGCATCTCAGCAAATTTCCCAAACTTCTATTCACCACCTCTACCTGTCCATCAGTTTGTGGATGATGTGATGAACTGAACTTCAAATCTGTCTTCAACTTTTTCCACAATGTTCACCAAAAATATCCAACAAACTTAGTATCTTGATCTGAAACTATGGTCTTTGGCAAACCATGTAGTCTCACCACTTCTCTAAAAAACAATTCTGCTACATGAACATCATCATTAGTCTTCTTGCAGGGAATGAAATGTGCCATCTTCAAAAATCTATCAACCACCAAAAAAATTGAATCATGTCCCCATTGAGTCCTCGATAAACCAAGAACAAAGTCCATACTGATATCCTCCCAAGGCTTCTCTAGTATAGGTAATGGCTGATACAACCCTGTATTCTACTTCACTCCTTTCGCCATCTAACATACTTTGCAACTCTATACAAACTTCTTCACATCTTGCTACAATTGTGGCCAATAATAATTCTCACTAACCAAAGCAAGGGTTTTATCATGACCAAAATGTCTAGCCAATCCTCCACTATGCTTCTCTTTGATGAGATTCTCCCTCATAGAACTTTGTAGAATGCACAACTGACTCCCTCTAAATAGCATATCATCCTGGATGATGAAATCCAGCCATTTCATCCTGTCTAGAGTAACAGGTTATGTACAAGCTTCACCAAAATCAAGATCCTTTGGATAAAAATTCTTGAGTTCCTTGAACCCAACCACTTCAATCTACATTTCTATCAGCAATAGTTTCCTTCTGCTAAGAGCATCGACAACCCTATTAGACTTTCCACTCTTGGGTTTCAAAACAAATGTATAACTCTACAAAAACTCAACCCATTTCAAATGCCTCTGATTCAACTTTCCTTGACTATTCAAATATTGCAAAGCTTGATGATCAGTATACAAAACAAACTCTTTAGGAAGCAGATAATGTCTCCACTTCTTTAATGCCTAAACTATAGCATAAAATTCCTGATCATAAACATAATACTTTCTCTTGGCATCATTTAACTTTTCACTAAAAGAAGCAATAGGTTTACCTTCTTAGCTCATAACAGCTCCTATTGCAGTACCACTAGCATCACAGTCTACTTGGAACACCTTATTAAAATTTGGAAGTGCTAAAATAGGTTGTTCTATAACTTTCTGTTTCAACAGTTTAAAACTCTTATCTACCCCATTAGTCCACTTGAACTCTTTTCTATCCCCTGTCATTCTTTCAGTCAAGGGTCCACAAATACTACTAAAATTTTTGATAAACTTTCTGTAAAAGCTAGCCAAACCATGAAAAGATCTTACCTCAGTAGCACTCCTTGGAGTAGGCCATTCAAGGATAGCCTATACTTTCTCTAGGTCCATTTTTAGACCTTCTGTTGAAACTACAAATCCCAAATACACTAACTCTTTCTTCACAAAACTGTACTTCTTCAAATTAATCAACAATTTCTCATCTCTCAGCTTCTCAAACACCATACAAATATGCATCATATGCTCTTCCAATGTCTTACTAAAGATCAAAATATCATCTAGGTACACAATGACAAACTTACCTAGAAATTCTTTCAGAACCTCATTCATGAGCCGCATGAAAGCTCTCGGTGCATTGGTTAGCCCAAAAGGCATGACTAACCATTCATACAATCCTTCCTTTGTCTTGAAGGCAGTCTTCTATTCATCTCCTTATCTAATCTGAATCTAATGATATCCACTCTTCAAATCTATTTTTGAGAAATACATAGCTCCACTCAAACAGTCCATAATATCATGCATTCGTGGCAATGGAAACCTATACTTGATTGTGATCTTATTTATTGCTCTAGAATCTGTACACATCCTCTACTCTCTATTCTTCTTTGGTGCTAATACCACTGGTATAGCACAGGGACTCAGATCTCATGGATCAATCCTTTCTACAACAACTCATGTACTTGTCTATTCAATTCCTCACTTTCTGTAGGTGTCATTTTGTGTGCTACCTTATTCAAAAAACTCACTCCTGGGATCAAGTCCATTTGATGAATTATCTTCCTGACTAGTGGTAATCCATCAGGAAAATTATCGGATACAATATCCTGAAACTCATTCAACAAATCTGCAACTTCTTTAGGAACATCTTCTACTTCCTCCTTACCAGCTTTTGGAATTAAAGAAAAACACACATGCTCATGCCTCATACCATCTAGGAACTTTCTTCCATCAAAAAAAGTTATTCTTGCACTACCACATACCTTTTCTTCGGTCTCCTTCAATGGCTTTAGCTTATGTCACACTCCATCCTTTGTCAGGGAATAGGTATTCACATGACCATCATGTACAACACATCTATCAAACTCCCACGGTCTACCCAATAACATATGACATGCATCCATATATATGATATCACATAGTACCTCATCTTGGTACCTGCCAATCTTGAACTTTACTAGGCACTATTCACTGACCATGACCTTGTGGTCATCCTGCACCCAGGCAATCTAATATGGATGTGGGTGTTTCTATCTCTTGAGCTTCAACTTCGTCACCATCTCTTTTGACACCAAATTGTCAGTGCTTCCACTATCAATAATCACATCACAACATTTTCCCTCACACTTGCATCTAGTGTGAAATAGGCTCCTCCTTTGTTTAGGTTCATTCTCACCACTCAGCAGGACTCTTCTGTTAATCAGCATTTCTCCTCTTTCAACATCTTCTAAATTTGATGATCTGACATCTTCATCTACATGTGCAACTCTAGCCTGGCCTTCATTTCTCCTATCTATTCTGCCTTGATGTTTAGGACATTCAAATGCCCTATGACCTTCTTCTCCACAGTGAAAACATGTTCCACGGAAGCCTCCTCTTCCAGATCCTTGTCCTCTTCTTCTTCCTCTTTGATTCTGATCTTGGAAATGATTGGAATTTTTTCCTTGCTGATTCTGACTACTACTAGCCTCATCCTTCTTTTTCGGATCTTCATTTCGGCTACCATATGACCATCCACCAGATCTTCCACCATGACCTCTTCTGTTTTGTCTGCTCTCAAATTTCTTGTTCAACTTTTCCTCTACTTTTAGGGAAAACTGGTATGCCTCCTCAATACTGTTCATTCAAACTAGATTCAACTCCTCCTAAATACTTGGCCTTAACCCATTAAGGTATCAGGCAACTTTCTCCTTATCAGCTTCTGCATGGCCTGTTCTGATGAGGAGTCGATAGAACTCCTCTGTATACTCTTGAACTGATCTTCCTACTTGCTTCAAACTTTGCATTTTCTTCAATTGGTCAAGCTCATAATCAATAGGAATGAACTGTCACTTCAATTTGTCCACCATCTGATCCCATCTTGTGATTTTATCTTTCCCTCTTCTATTTCACTCCAATTGAATTTCTTGCCACCAGATCTTCGCATGACCTTTCAGTCTGGCCTTCAAAAATTTGACCCTATCAGGATCCTCAACATCTTCATACTCAAAATATTCCTCACATTCATTGATCCAGTCGATCAATTCTTCTGGGTTAAGATTTCTAGAAAATATAGGAACCTCAATCTTAGGTCTTTTCCCAATCTTGGAAATGGCCCGAAAAAGTCTTTCTTCCTCCCGGTTCACAATTTCAACTTCTCCTTCTTGATATTCTTCTTTGGCTTCATCCTCACTTTCATCTCTAACATTAAGATTCATTACTCTATGAATCTCTTCTTGCAATACTTGCACTTGTCTCTGTAGCTCTCTAACCTCAGGTTTCACAGCACCAGCTCTTCTGCCACGTTCTCTTCATGGAGGCATTTTCACGATGCGCGCTGAAACCCTAACCATGGTCTTGGTGCAAACTACCTCATAGTCAATGATCTATTTACACACTTAGGAAAACCTACTCTGATACCACTTGATGAAGGGTGCTCCCTTTAATACCACAAACACATAATAGAAACAAAGAAATAATAATGACCATATGCAAGAACAGAAAATTGGCTTCTTATTATCTCCACAAATGTGGAGTTACAAACTTTCAAAATTACAATATGCAAAGCCACATGGGCATTCCCTTACAATATTTTGTAGGACAAAGCCTCGAATCAATACCCAGATCTACTACCTAGAACTGCCCTAGAAAACACTATAGGCCTTCTTTATATAGGCAATTTCCACTGCTCGAGAAGGTTCCAGAAAGTTAGCCCTTAGGGCCGACCAAACTTAGAATTATTTTATTTTACAATTTATTACATTAAAGGTGGCTCAAAATGACTTTTGAAATCCAAACATAAATTTTGAAGGAAAAATTATTTTTCACCATTTCAGGTGACCCAACTTCCGAAGACCATAAGTCATCGCCAGTTGACCCGATTGACTATTATAACCCCATTCTGGAAATGCCACAAAGCACTCTACAGGCTTGATCAGCGCAAGTGCTCATCACCCAAATTTTCAACCTCATCTGGGGCCTCTAAAACCTTCAAAACTAAGTTCAAAGTTTCTGTACCCTGCTCCCAATACTGAAAATCTTCAATATCTTCAAAACTAGACCTGATCTAGCTATGAAACTTTATCAATAGGCTGATACAACTGAGATGAACCTCCACATGTGAAATCAAAACATTCCAAGATCATATGACCAACTTACTAAAAATAGAAACTTTCCATAAATAGCAGCCCTACACAAGATAGCCCTTATTGAATTCAAAAATAGAAATATTTTTGGGTGATGCAAGATTGCTCTTACACCCAGGATGCTCCTGCATCAATTGCCGAAGAAGAAACTAATAGTGAATATGATGATCATGATGTAGAAGTTACTTATGTTGCTATGAAATATGATTCTGATGAAGATGAGAAAAATGCACTTATTTCATATATGAGAAAAGGTGATAGATGGATAATTGATAGTGTTTTCTCACATCATATGATTGGTGATAAAAGTAAGTTTGAAATCTTAAATCATTACAAAGGTAGCAGTGTTAAGTTTGGTAATGATGCACCATGTCTTGTGAAAGGAAAAGGATTAAGAAGATTGATGGATAAGATCACATATGACAATGCTTATTGTGTTGAAGGACTTAAATATAAATTTTTGAGTGTTGCACAGTTGAACAGTTCTTGTTACCAAGTTAAATTCCATCACAAAAAGGGTAAGATCTTTGATGCCACTAGTGAACTAATTGGAAGTGGAGAATAGACAAAAGGTAATTTGTTCTATCTAGACCTATTTGATGAGACATGTTTGTTTGTACAATTTGATGATGTATGGTTATGGCATAAGAGGTTGTGTCATGTCAAATTTGATAATTTGGTAAGAATTAGTAAGATGAAAAGAGTAAGAGGGTTACCAAGATTGAAGAAACCTAATAATTTGATGTGTAAGCAATGTCAATTGGGAAAAATGACAAAGTCCAGTTTCGAGAGAAAAACCTATACTTCTGATGATATTTTAGAATTATTTCATACTAACCTTTGTGGATATATTGGAATGAAAAGCTACTGTGGTGATAAATAATTCAATCTGTTTGTTGATGACTACTCTAGAATTATGAATGTGATGTTTCTGAAAGAGAAATCTAATAACTGTCTATTGTTTAAGTGGTATTTGGCAAAGGTTGAGAAAGAAATGGGTAAAATCTTGAAATGTATAAGATTTGATACAGGAGGAGAGGTCATATCTAATGAATTCAACATATTATAAAATGATAGAGGAATAAAGAGACAAATGTCTACACCAAGGACACCTCCATAGAATCGTACAATAGAAAGAAGTAATAGATCAATCATGGTTTGTGCTAGAACACTGATGATAGAGAAAAATGTTGCACAAAAGTATTGGAGAGAAGTTGTAAATATAACTATATATACCTTGAATTGAGTACAAGTCAAGAAAGGTACAAATCCTACACCTTTTGAGTTATGGTATGGTTATGCACCTAGTGTAAAATATTTTAAAGTCTTTGGAAGTAAATATTATATACTGAAGGACAATAGGAATGAAAAACTTGATGCTAAAAGTGATGAAGGCATATTTCTAGGATATTCCACTAAGAGCATAACTTATAAGTGTTTGAATTCTAACACTAAAAAAGTTGTGGAAATTGAAAATGTAAGAGTTGAAGAATATGTATAAAATAATGAAGTTGAGTGCAAGTAGGAACCTGAAGATTACAAATCTTTTGTATACATGAATGAAGGAGAGCCTAGAAATTTATCTGAACCAAAGAAAAAAGCTATCAAGTTACAATAAGAAGATGTCCAGCATCAGGAAGTAACTACTAAGAAATTAGAAGAGGAAGCAGAAATACAAAATGAAATTGAACAGAATTTTCTTGATGAACCTAAAGAAGAACAACAAAAAGAAAGGAGACCAGAGCCTACATTAGCACAATATGTGAGAAGACATCATAAGACATATCAAATCATTGGAGAAAGAAATTCATGAGTCATGACAAGAAGTAAGTTGAAAAATCAAGCATGCTTATTATGTGAATTTGAGCCCAAATCACTGAAAGATGCTTTAGATAATGAAGATTAGATCCAAGCCATGGATGAAGAAATTGAGCAGATAGAAAAGAACAAAACCTAGACACTAGTACCTAGACTAAAGGACAAGAATTTTATTGGAACCAAGTGGGTGTACAGAAACAAGCTAAATAAACATGGAGAAGTCACAAGGAAAAAGGGTAGATTGGTATGCAAAGGATATGCACAAGAAGAAGACATTGACTATTTCCCTAGTTACTAGATTGGAAGGAGTTAGAACTCTACTAGCATATGCAGCTTACAAAGGATTCAAAGTGTATCAAATGGATGCCAAATCTACATTTCTGAATGGAATACTAGAAGAAGAATTTTATATTGAAAAACTAGAAGGATTTGTTGATCCAAGTAGGAGGAACATGGTTTGTAAGCTACAAAAAGAATTGTATGGACTGAAACAAGCCCCTAGAGCATGGTATGAGAGATTGCATAATTACTTGGTCAAAATTGGTTTTGTAAGGACAAATGACAAAAACAATCTATACTTGAAGATTGAAATAGGTAAAGGGATATTGTTAGGTGAAATATTTGTTGAAGATATCATATTTGGAGCACAAGATGCATTATGCCAAAATTTTGCAAATGAGATGCAAACTAAATTTGAAGTGTCTATGTTTGGAGAGATCATATTTTTTTTTGGTTTTCAAGTTTATCAGATGAAGAAAGGTATCTACATTACTCAATCTAAATATATCAAGGAGATACTATCTGGGAAAAATAGTCAATGCTCCCCTCAGGATTCATGACATGGTTTAACCACCTCCTGTGTCTTTTATAAGTCTAGTGGTTGTATCGAGCATTAACAGGTTGATATTTTAATGGTTTAATGACAATCACTACTTATAACAAGTGGTATCAGAGCTTGGTCACGGGTTCAAATCTCCTCGGGTAATGCTTAGGGTTAGATTGTTGGCAAAATGGTCAGTGCTCCCCTCGAGATTTGTGACATGGCTTAACCACCTCCTATGTATTCTATAACTTTAGTGGTTGTTTTGGGAATTAATAGGTTAATCTTTTGGTGCAACAGAAACCACTACTTGTAATGTACTAAAAAAAAATTTCATGGAGGACTCTAGACCAGTGAGTACTTTATGCACCCTAAAATGGTGTTGTTACTTACAATGTTAATCCTCTTGAAAATCAAGAGAAAAGTTATGCACTTATGCTATCGAAAGATCCTTGTCAACATCAAAGCCCTCCATCTTCTTGTTCTACCACTCCATGTTTGCTTCCACTTTCTACTCTTCCTAAGTCTTTGCAAGCTTTGAAAAATCATATCAAAGAAGTTGCTCCTATTCAAGATGTTCATGATCCTATTGCAAATACTAATTGCCCAATCTAAAGATGTTGATGTCCTTGGTTGTCATATAGATGTTGATGAACTTATTGATTATCCTTTTGCATCTCCCACTTCCATCCTTGGACCTCTTCCACTACCACTAAGGGCTTCATGTCTTCCTTCCATCTAAAGTCCTTATGTACCTTCACTTTCCCCTCCTAACTCTCCTAATTTTTCATCCATCTTGGGTCCTTATGTCCCTCTATCTCCTATCTTCCCTCAAGATCAACATAGATGCATACCCTTGAATCCTTTTCATCCACCTACCCATCTAGACCAGTCATATCCTCCTTCTTCTTCCACAAGTCCCAAGTCTTTTGGAAGTAACTTGTATGTTCAATACAAGAAAAAGAAGAAATAAAAGAATCCATCAAAAAATGAAGATCACCATGTCTCCTCTAATTGACATGGAGACATAAAGTCAAAAGAGGTATCTAAGAAGAAAACTACAAGACAAGTATGGGTTCCAAAATCCATCATTGAAGATATTCTCTCTAAATCATCAAAAAGAAATGAAAAGCCTATGACTATATGGATTCCAAAGTCTCTCTTGAAAGAGTATGATGTTGAACAAAAAGTGAAGTTGACATTCAAGCTTCCAAAGGCTTCCACTTCATCTTCTTCCAAAAAAAAAATTCATTCCATGTGCCTAAACCACAACCTTTACTATGTATTCACCATATTCCTTCTCGTATTCCTTCATTCACATTTCCTCCATCCTCTTGCCACCCTTAAAGGTGTGTGTGGATGTTGATCTTTACTTCCTTTCCATCTACCCTTTCACGATACTTCCATTCATTATCCTTCTACCTTCTATCCTTTTTCCTCATTTTCCTATTCCTCCTATCTTCCAACCTCACTCGCTTTACATAAAATGTTATCCTCCATTTTTCTCTTCCATCTTCCTTTCCCTATCACCATATTTGAGCATATCATTTTGAATCCTTGGCATATCATGGTTTATCCTTTCAAGGAGCATTGTCTAAAAGGCTTGCCTTCTTCCAAAAAAAAAAAAATTAAAAAAAAAAAAATTGAAAATGTGCCTTGGTGGAAATCTAGAAATTGGCTCCTTGGTAGCAAATGTAAAGAGAAATAAATTCATCCTATGGTGAAAACCACTCTCTTGTGGCACCTTGGATAAGTACCATGATGAAAACCTAGCAATCATGCATCATACATAGTTCTTCTACATATTTCATCCATTTTGTCTTCTCTCTTTGATCTTGGCAATGTTGACCTATACACAAACATTTGTCTATTTGTGAGTTACCATACAATGATCTTTCTTTTATTCCATTCATGTTTAGCCTTCATCTTTATTTTCCTCCATTTATTCTATCATTTTTCTATCCTTTTCCCCTTTGGTCTTGATATTATAAAAAAGAGTAAAACACAATGCTATGAAGCTTCTTGACATATCTACTCCTTTGGACTTCATCCTTTCCTTCTTTTACATTACGCCTTTGTGACTTATTTTATGTTGGCCTTTCATTGCTTGTCCAAATGTGCTTTACATAACAAATTTTTTCCCCAGCTTGGGTACTCTTGAGGATTTTTCCCTTGAGAATTTATTCCCTTCATCCTCCTTCATTCTCTTGTCTTCCATCTCTTCCACCAACTTTCCAATCCCTCTTATTCTCCACCTTGCTAGACATTGGGACTACATGATTTGATCTTGCTTGGGAGTTTGATGCCTATTCTATTTGGGGGCATCCTTTATACATATCTTATTGATCCTGAAAAAATTCCAAAAAAATTCATATATTATGCTGAAAAAAAAATTCTTAAAAAGCATATAAAGTCCTAAAAAAATACAAAAAATGAAAAAAATTAGAAAAAATTAGAAAAAGTGCCTTGGTGAAAACCTAGAAACAGGCGACTTGGTAGCAAAAATACAAAAAAATAAAAAAAATAAAAAAATCTCCAAGTGGTGAAAACTTGGAAATAGGCGCTACTTGAGGCCTTTACACCCTTGTTTCTTAGCATGCATCCTCAACACTTAGCCTTTCTCCATCATGCCTGGACCTTGTTGCCTTGGTTTGGAATTGGTCTTTGTCTTTATCTAGGGGGCATAACTGTGTTAGCTTTGGTCTCTTGGACGTGTTGGTCTTTAGGACATCTTGCAAATGGTGTTTTTCAACACCACCCAAATAGTGTTTTTCAACACTACCCTATCGTCAATTATTTCTCAACACTTATCAGATGTCTTACCCACAGTCTAGCATGATATGGTATTTCTCATTCGCAGATGTGATATTCAAAGATTGAGTCTATGACCTACACAAAGGCACTTAAACACTTGACTCGTTTAGACTTGTTTGACTTTATTTGTTTGTGTGCTATCTATGATGATTTATTTGATGAGTGTTCTCTCCCCATGATAGTTTTTGATGATGCGTAGCTAGAAGACTGAGGGCATAAGAACATGTTTTATTGTTTTTTCTACTTGTGGATATATTTTGTTGGTCCTAATTATCATTAGCATTTATGCTTGATCCACTTGACAATAGACCTACAAGGTATTATCCTTGACTGTTTATGTGAGTCCATGCTTATAGCCATCTTGACCTTCTTATGTCTTGATGCAAACATAATCTCTCTATAGAAAACTTAGGTAATCTCACTGCACTAGTCATCTTGACCTATATGTCTTTGGTGCCTAGGTGGGATTCCCACATTTTATCTGATATAGATCATATTCATATACCCATAGTCATACTAGTGTGTATTGTATGATCTTGTGATGCTACCAATAAAGCTCGATGATGATTATTAGATGTCTATTGGCATTGTGACCTTGCAAGTCAACCACTTTTTCATAGTAGCTTGCATTTCTAGGTTCATGTCAGGTTAGTTTTTGCATCTTGCATATGGAGAGAGCCTTCCTTTTATCTTTCACAGACTAGTCAGTGAACTACACTCACCTTTCATTTCTCCTCGATCATGTCTTTCACTCCTTGTCTTTCACATCACAATATTTTACTATCATCACAAGGGGTTAATCTTATCCTGATATGTCAAGATGACCTTTTTACCCCCTTATATAGCATTTTGACTTTTTGACCTAATTTTCAAAACACCTCAGAATTGCATGAAAATTGCACCCCTAGCTAATTTTGACGTCCTAGATCCATTTTTGGACTCAAAATTGAAATTTGAGTTCATCTTGATAGTCAAAATCATATTTCAAATTTTTTCCTTCTTCTGCGCAGTTGGCTGGCCATTTGAGGCCTGATCCTTCAATCTTTATTGGGGCACCTTTATTTCTTCATCCCCATCTCTTTCAAATTTTTAGTCTTTCATTCATTTTCATTCATCTTCATCTCTCTGAGGTTTGACTTTGTTTTTATCCTATATCTTGTTCAGTCAAACTTAGTCAAACTGGGGCATATCTTCACTGCTCGATGGTTATCCTATCATGCTTCATCTTCGATCATGATTTATAGTGCTTTGATCAAGTTTATCTATTTGCTACTTCTCCTCTACCTAATTTCAATTTTGATTCCGAGGGGGCAGTACCTATCAGCTTTAATCTTTGATTCAACTTTATCATTTAGTTCAGCCCGAGATTCTTATTTTGAGACTTGATTATCACTTAACAACAACGGTGTTGATCTTGTATTTTTATTCTTATCTCTTATTTTTAGACTTGACTATCACTTAACAACAACGATGTTGTTCTTGTCTTTTAGCCAACTTATCTTTGTCCTGGCATGTTCCCAGAATGATCACATGTTTGGGTTGTTTTGTGATGCCAAATCAATCTCACATTTCAATTCTTCTTTGACAACATGTGTTCCCAGAATGATCACACATTAGTCAAAGAGGGGAAAATGTATGCACCCTAAAATGGTCACCTAGACTTTGGGCCCCCCACTCAACAATTTATCAAATCCTTAAATCAATATTTTCAAAAATTAACATTTTATCAATTATATCAATTTCCTTGATCAAGTCTTATTTTATCATTTTTGATTATTTGCCTTGGGCTAACCATTTTATCCTAAAATTTTTATTTATTAAAATGAATATTTCCTCCCCTTTTAATAAATAAAAAGCCCCCCTTTTCTTCTTATCCTAAGTTGCACAAATAAAGCACTATTTTATAAAAAGAAGAAAAAACATTTTTTGTCTCATGGACACAAAAGTCATTTCTTATTTTCTCATTGGAGGATATTTGTGCACATGGAATTCTCTTCTTTCAAGCTCCACTCTTGATTAAATCTTTTTCATCTTAATCTCCATAGTCCATTCTTTCTCATTTCCTATAAAAGAAGAGCTCTCTTGCTCATTTGCATATCAATCTTTTTATGCTAATGTTATGCTCTAGGTTTTCTAGGTCACTTTGGAGCTTTTAAAGATTTGGAGCATTCTTGGCTTTGGCATCTACATGCTATTCTAGTTTCATTTCTTGCATTCTAGATTCATTTGTCATAGCATTCATAGCTTCATATTTAGCTTATTTTCCTTTATGCTTTAGATTACTTCATCTAGCTTAATTAGGAGGCTTTGTAATACTTGCATATTTTATTTCATAGCTTAGCTGGCATAGCTTGCATTTTCATTCATAGTATAGCTTTGCATTGCATTTCTTTTTTATTCTTGGGGATATTGGCATTGTTTCCCTTGTCTTCATTTGAATCTCTCATTGTGTGGTTGACTAGCAAGGTCATTAGCTTAATAGCTCTAACTGAGAGCAAATTTTAAATAATCTTACAACTCCATACATAGAGAGCTCTAGGTCACTTTCTAAGGTATCCCATTCATGGATTCCCTTGGATATAATGACTTAGAGAATTGCACCATTTGAGTGTGTACAAGTATAGCTATGGCTACTGAACATAAACTATCAAAGACTAATGATACATCTGAGTGAATCAAACTTGGTACAAGTCAATGATTGGAAAGTTACAATATGTTGTTCACAATAGACCAGAGATTGCATTAGTAGTTGGGATTGTTGCAAGATTTTTTGCAAATCCTAAGGAAAATCACATGATGATAGGGAAAATGATACTAAGATATCTAAAAGAAACAAAAGACTATGGATTGTATTACAAGAAGATCGATAAGTTTGAATTGAAAGTTTATATTGATGCAGATTGGACATAAAATGTGGATGATAGAAAGAGTACAAGTGGTGGCACATTCTTTCTAGGAAAGAGATTAGTCTCATGGACAAGAAAGAAATAGAATTTCATTTCTCAATCTACAATAGAACTTGAATATGTAGCAGCAACGGTTAATTTTTCATAGTGTGGATCCAGCAATTGTTAAAAGCTATGAAAGAAGAAATCATTGACCCAGTTGTTATTTTCTATGATAACAAAAGTGTTATCAATATATCAAATAATCTGGTGATGCACACTAAGACCAATCATATTGCTATCAAGTATCATTACTTGAGAGAGCTAGTTCAAGACAAAGAAGTGAGATTAGAGTATGTGAATACAAAGGAGGAGTTAGCAGATATATTCACTAAAGCTTTACCTAAGGATGCTCATGAGTATCTAAGAGGTAAATTAGGGGTGATTCCACTAACTGAGGCTATCTAAATTAAATAGGAGCATTGCATCAAATGTACTAATCATAATATCTAACAGATTAATGCAAGGAGGTCACACTTTAAGAGTTGCCTAAAGCTGTGAAGAGATAAGCACAAATGTTGATCAGTCATATGAAAGATGATAGAGGGAGTATATAGTTTAGAAACCCAACATAGAGATATCTACATGGTAAAGATGAATGAGAAAATGAAAATGTCTTTGGAATTTTTGTCAAAGAGGGAGAGATTCAGAAGAATTTACCATAAGAAAATGAGGGAGAGACTTAGTAATTTGAGAGAGAGATTCATAGATAGAGTTACAATGAAAATTTGATGGTGAAACTCTAAGATGAGAGATTTAATAAAATAGATGCACAAACAAAGAGGGAGAAATATGTCCAAGAGGGAGTTGATAGTTGGACGAGAATAAAAATCTAGCTAAGGATATTAATGAAGATCTATTGATAGAACACAGAGAGTTGACAAAAGTTGCTTCAACACATAAATTTTTGATTGTATGGTAACTATGCAAATGGTTAAGCATATGGTGTTATATGGTGCTGCCATCAATGCCAAAAAGGGAGATTATTGGAAACTATATTTGAAACAATTATTACATTGTCATTGATGTCAAACTTTAACTGGTGAGACAGTTGTTGTCTAGTAAAGTACCATATCTTTTGATTGATGAAGAGGATTTGAAAAGAGGATATAACAAAAATACCTAGTGAAAGGTTGAGTTATGAGAAACTACAATGGGTACTTGATTAGTTGGCACATTGGTAAGGTAATGTGATGTTTATCTATAACACTAAGTAAAGAAGACAATTGACTTGAAGCATGGAAGAAATGAGGAAAGAAAGCCTGAAAGCATAGGCTTGACCAAGAAAAAGAAAAAAAGATTAAGAAACTTAAGCTGAGTGATGCTAGTGTTGACCAAGCGCCAGTATAAGCCAAGAAAATTTAGTGTTGACCGAGCATCAGTAATTTCCAAGTATCAGGAATTAGACTAAGTGAAGAGAGTAAGTGATGAGAAGAATATTTTTAGTGATGACCAACCTATCCAGTGAAGATCAAGCAGAAGAACACGGTGATGACCAAGTGTCATTATTTTACAATTTGTGAAGGGATTGAGATTCCTAGCCAACATAGTTGAATTCTTAGAATATGTAAAACATGTTGAAGATAAGAATGAATGACCTAGAGCATTTAATGCATGGTAAACCATTTTCTTATGGATTCAAGGATAAGCTTTGAGAAGTATCAAGAATGATAAGGAGAACAAAATGTTGGAAGGATTTGATGAATTTGACCTAAACCTAAGATCTATGAAGATGATTATGCAACAAAAGATTAAACTACCTGATCAAGGAGGTATAAGGATGACCTAGTTGTGGGTTATGCAAGAGGTTGATTCAGTTGATTAGAGAACCTAAGTAGAAGGATGCGAAGAGATGAGAAGAGTTGAAGAGTAGTTGCTTGAAGAGATTTTGAGAAGATCATAGATGGAGATGATAATGTATGTTTTAGATCAAACCTACTATTAATTTTTAACCATTGTATCCATTGAAATCCTTTAATCAAGGTGAAATTCTAATATAAAATTCTTAAGTCCTCTAACAAGGCCACTCTTGACAGGGTGATTAAATCCTTTAATAGGGTCACACCTAATAGTGTGTATTGTAACCTTCAATAGGGTTGGCTCCCCACAAAGCTCACTTCAAAAGAGTACAAAATTGGTAGCATGTTATTGGTGGTTTTTACCAAATTGGGTTTCCACGTTAAATCCTAGTTCATACTTGTGTGAATGTTATTTGATGTGTTTTACTGTTAAGTGTTTTATATTTTGTAAGTTGATTAATTTTGGATAATGGAATGCAAGTTTATGTTACTAATTATATTCTATAGAGACCGAGTGGATTACTGGATAGATCTAAGTTGGTTGAAGTGTTTATAAGTTGAATTGGTATATCTGACCTGAGGATAATTGATTCACCCCCCTCTGAGTTATTCTAAAATCATTCTAACATCCTTGACATTGATGAGATCATCTTATGCATTTGATTTACTTTACCATGACCATGATATTTTATGATAAGCCCACTAAAGTGGGGGCTAAATGTAGTATTCTTAAAAGTTATCATCCATTAATGTTGGCTTTAGGACCTATTAGAGCCCATTTTAGTAAATTCTAGATCTGAGTGTCTTTATGCTTGATTTCCCACATCTTGTATTTTCAGTCCCTAAAATTTTTCAGACTTCCCAAGCCCTAGATCTACTTTGAAATTAACTTTACTGGGAATAGGTCAACCTACATTGGCCTTGTCCTAGGACATTGATTTAAGTGGGCTCTATGCCAAATTCAAAGGTTTTTCTTTCCCATCTTTATTTATGGTCAACCTAGCAATATTGAATTAAGAAATGAGTATAAAAGGAAATCAAGGCCTCTCATTTTGACATCCATAATTTTATACAAGCAATCCATTCTTTGAGCATCCATGATTATGATCTATGATTTCATGACATCCTTATGCAAGAAATTGCAATAAAGTAAAGAAATTCAAGTTGTGTAATTGAGGATTTGGATTCAAGATTTGGAGGCAAGAAGCCATTTAAGATCTCCAAGTCTCCATCTCTTCAAGATCCATTCAAGAAAAGATAATCTTCCCTAGTTGATGCAAGTTTCTCTCTCATGACCAAGTAGAGGAATTCTCAAGCTAGCAAGAAGATCCACATGTATACATACATTGAAGATATAGGATTGAAATGTGTAGATCCGTAGAATTTATAAAGAAATCCTTGATTATATATTCTTTACACACATATTTGTGAGTTTATTGGATCCTAACACCCATCCATGAGGGTTTTTCTTATGCAAGGTGATTACTTACATTTACTTTGCTTGAACAAAACTTTCCTGATGAAATTTATATTTCATTTCAAGGTTGATTCCTATATAGAGCCTTAACCAAGGAAAGCCCCTTTCCATAACCTTTTCCCCCTTTTTCTTGTGTAGAGGAACAAATTCTAGGATCTTTGGATCTAGAATTTTGGAGTTACAAAACTAGTCTCATATCCTTCATAGTGTAATTACCCTAAATTGGGCTAATAGAACCAAAGGCCCTATTTTCCATAATTCTAAGTAATCTCCTGATTATGTTGATTTGATTGTCTAATTATTAACATAATTAGATAAAATCAATAAGATTCCTAAATCAAGAATTTAAACATCATCAATTGATCAAAAATCATATTAATTACTTCTAAGCCTAATTAATTAAATCAATTCCACTTAAATACATGGCTAAAGTAATTAATTAAAAAAAATTAATAAAATGATTTAAAATATATTTTACCTTTCAAGAGACAACAAGGACAAACTCGTCCAATGAGAGGTTAATCACATGGATCAAAGGAGGATGAATCTCAACCATATTCAAAACTGTTAATCTCTATTGAGCATTTAAGGTTGCCATTAGTATCAAAGGATAGTAAACAAGTCGGTCGATTACTTATATTGAGATAGTTGGCAACTAGAAGTAAGACAGAGCAGTCGGTAAAGCCTTTACATTGAGCATCACATAGATAACTGAGCACCAGTGACACTGACATTGACGGTTAGTAAACACCGAGCATTGTAGTAAACACCGAGCAATGTAGTATACACCAAGCAGTTTGTACAGTGTTTACCGATGATCACAGAAAATGGCATAGTAATATGAAATGGCACATTATTCTATGCAAATGATTACAATAGATCGTAAAATGGTTTACCAAGATCGAGGAGCATTTATTGTAAATGATACTCATTAAATGTAATGTTTATCTTATTGTAATAGTTGATCTAGGTTATTTTACACTGTAGATCTTAGGGTTATGATTATTCTTATAACCTAATTTTTGCTAAGGCGGCAAAAATAGAACACTATATATTTTATATGTTTGCACCATTTTATAAGGTTGGTTGAACTAATATATGAATCACGGAGCACTTGAAGACATTTCCAAACTTCAAGATAATCAATTTACCAAGAAAATAGAGCAGAACAGAGCACAGAGGATATCAGATTGAGCAGAATCAGAGAAGGCTACCAAGCAGAACAAAGTAGAGAACCATCATAGATAAGGTGATATTTTGATGAGCATTTATAGATCTATTTCAGACAATTGAGTTGTCAACTAGCAGATATTTGCCTATTACTTTCTGACAATTGTGATATAGAGTTTTTGATAAATCTCTTAACAGAGTAGACTTAACAGTCTTATGTAAATATCTTAATTGAGTACACACTTCATTAGTGTTGTTTAAATCCTATAACTAGGTAGATCTAGCTGATCTAACATGTTACTCCTAATAGGGTAAGATCACCAGAAGTGATCAAAACTTGTAGCCTTAACAAGCAAACCTTTTCTATCTACAGTAGTGAAGAATTCGTGGGTGTCATCCCCACCTTAGTTTTTACCTTCTTACAAGAGTTTATGAATTACCAAAATACTTGTGTTATGTGATTTTCATATTGATTTCATGTTGTTTACTTTCTTAAGTTAACTAGATGATTGATTTATACAATTGTATTCAAGTTATTTTGATCGGTTATCACAGTATTCAGTTATAGATCTTAAAGGTTTTTACAAGTAAAAGTTTTGAAGGCACTGATTCACCCCTCCCCTCTTAGTACCTATCTCTCCTAATTCCAACAAAAACTACAATTCAAATAATTTTTATATTGTCATTGATGTCAAACCTTAATTGGTAAGACAGTTGTTATCTAGGATAGTACCATATTTTTTGATTGATCAAGAGGATTTGAAAAGAGAAGATAACAAGAGAACCTAAGGAAAGGTTGAGTAATGTGATACTTCATTGGGTAATTGATTAGTTGGTACATTGACAAGGTAATGTGTTGTTTATCTAAGTAAGAATAAATAATAGAATCATAGGCTTAACCGAGAAAAAGTGAAGAAATCTAGTTTAAGCTGAGTGATGTTAGTGTCAACCGAGCGCTAGTATATGTCAAGTAAATCTAGTGTTGACCAAACATTAGTAATTGTCGAGCAACAAGGAATTACCGAGAAAAGACAATGTTTTCTAAGGAAGACAATTTGTAGTGAAGACCAAGATACATAGTGATGACCAAGAAGATGAACACAGTATTGACTGAGTGTCAATAATTTACATTTGGAGAAAGAGTTGAGAATCCCAACTGACATAGTTGAATTCTTGGGATATGTAAAATGTGTTGACATTATTAATGAATTATATCAAGCATTTAATGCATGGTAAAATATTTTATTATGGATTCAAAGAGAAGTTTGGAGATGTATCTAGAAGGAAAAGATGAAGAGCATAATGATGGAAGGATTCGATGAATTTGAACTAAACCTAAGATCTACAGAGGAGATTAAGCGACAAAAGATTGCTCTACCTAATCAAGGAGGTATAAGATTAACCTAATTATGATGTTACAGAGTATGAAGAAGAGGTTGATGTTATTAAGTGATAAGTCTAAGCAGAAGGTTGTGTTATCTCTATTGAGCTTTTAAGGTTGTCATTAGTACCAAAGGTGTGTAAAGATATCGGCCGGTCACTTATAGTGAGCTAATCAGTAACATAAAGTAGAACAAACTAGTCAGTAAAGCCTATATACTGAGCAACAAATAGTTTACTGAGCACCACCAGACATCGACACTGACAAATAGTAAACACTGAGCATTGCAGTATACAACAATCAGTTTACACAGTGTTTACCGAGGAACACAAGAAACAACATAGTAATCAGGAATGGCACATTCTTCTATGCAAATGGTTACAATAGTTTGTAAAACATTTTACCAAGATTGAGGAACATTTAATATAATGATACTCATTAAATACAATGTATATCTTTTGTAATAGATGATATAGATTATTATTATACACCATAGATCTTAGGGTTATGATTATAGTGTGTAACCTAATTTTGATAAAGCGGAAAAAATAGAACACTATATAATTGTGTGTTTGCATCATTTTTGGTGTGAGATAATATATGAATCATGAAGCACTTGAAGAATTTTCCTATCTTCAAGTCTATCAGTTAATAGAGCAGAACTGAGTATAGTAGAATTTAGATTGAGCAGAATTAGCAGAGGCTACCGAGTAGTTCAGAGTAGAGATTCATCACAAGTAAGGTGATATTTTATCAAAGCTTATAGATCTGTATCAGACAATTAAGTGTCAAATAGAAGATATTCACCTATTTCTTTCTGACAATTGTAATAGAGTTTTTGGATAAAATCTCTTAACAGAGTAGACTTAACAGTCTTATGTAAATCTCTTAACCGAGTGCACACTTCATCAGTGTTGTTTAAATCCTATAACTAGGTAGATCTAGTTGATCTAACATGTCACTCCTAATAGGGTGAGATCACCAGAAGTGATCAAAACTTGTAGCCCTAATAGGCAAACCTTTTCTATCTGCAGTAGTGAAGAATTTGTGGGTGTCATCCCCACCGCAGTTTTTACCTTCTAACAAGGGTTTCTGCATTACCAAAATACTTGTGTCATGTGATTTTGTTATGAATTTCATGTTGTTTACTTACTTATGTTAAGTGGATAAATGATTCATGCAATTAGATTCAAGTTATATTGGTCAATTATCACTGTTTATAGTTTTAGATCTAAAAGGTTTACAAGTAAAGTTTTTGAAGGCACTGATTCACCCCTCCCCTCTTAGTACCTATCTCTCCTAATTCTAACAATTGGTATCAGAGCATAGTTCTCTTATCAAAAATTTTAACCACTAAAGGGTAAAGATCTAAGTCATGGAGAGATACAAGCTTGACAAGACTATTGAGAATCATAAGATACAAATGCAAATGTTTGTGGAATAGTATAAGCAAGCCAAGGAAGGACTGAAGAAATTACTGGATGAAAGGAAGAACCTAGCTAGATTACAGAATGAGATTGGTTACCATGAAGAACCTATTGATGACATTTTTGAGCATATTGGATCTAATTTTGGAAGCATCTCCAATGGATATGAAAGCATAATCACTGATCTATCTGAAAAGAATCAATATTTAACTAATCAAGTGAAAGCACTACAAATCGGTCAAGAATCTTAGATGGTGAGAATGGTAGAAACAATGAACAAAGCAAAACAAGATGAGCAAGATAGAAATATGACAATCGATGATTGAAGATAGATGACTGAACAACTTCAAACTAAAGAAAGTGAGATACAAAGACTCATTGACCGACATTTCCAAGTAACAAATCAAGTGATGACTTTGAATCAAGAAGTAAACCGAGTGAATGAAGAACTATCAAGAAAACTCAAAGATGTTGCAAGACTCAGAGAAGAAAATGAGAAGCTGAGAAATGAAGTGAAAAATCAACAGTAGCAAAATGAAATGAAGAAACTTGTTGAGGACAGCTCCAAGAAGATTGATGACTTCTTAACTAATCAGAGAAGATTTGGAAATAAAGCTGGTATAGGCTACACCAGTGAAGGAGAATCATCACAATAAGATGAAAAAATCAACATTGAACAAAATTAGAAACCTAAAGTGTTGGCATGTTATCATTGTGGAAAACTGGGACATACATCTAATGTGAGTAGAAGCAAATCACAAGGTAAACCTCCCGTCACTACTAAGTTTAATGGACATTGTTATTATTGTGGTAAGTTTGGACATCATGCTTATGAGTGTAGAGCTAAGCAAAATGATCTTGCTAATAATACTACTATGGAGAAAATATGCTATACTTGTAGCAAGCATGGACACACTACACGAGACTATAAGGCAAAAATGAAGCAAGTCTAGACACCTAAGGAGAAACCACAATGCAGACCATATCAACCAAAGAGACAAGGTAACTCTTATGTTTGGGATTATAATACATGGACTAATTGTGTTGTATGTGGTAGATATGGACACATTGCAGCAAATTGTTATAGAAAGAGTCGGATTGGACAATCAAGAAGCTAGACAAACACTGGGATGGCTTGTATGCACTGCCATAAGGTCGGTCGTTTAAGCAAGAACTATAGAGACTGAGCACCATATGAGAACCATATATTTGAAATTGGATATACTATTGTTGATATCATGAAGTTAAGGAACACTATGTGGAAGAAGGCATCTAATGAGAATGCTGAGTTAAGTAATG
The DNA here is from genome assembly GCA_027943335.1 of Chamaecyparis obtusa. Taxonomy (NCBI): domain Eukaryota; kingdom Viridiplantae; phylum Streptophyta; class Pinopsida; order Cupressales; family Cupressaceae; genus Chamaecyparis; species Chamaecyparis obtusa. Next base: position 499,600 of record BSBK01003682.1, on the reverse strand, counting down.
TTGTCAGTGAAACCTCATCCACTAGATTGGGTGACATCGGTACCTCCACTTAAAGTGAAATAGGTATGTATGGGACTGATATTTCAAAAGATCACATTTTACATATAGTTCCTTATGCATAATGTTCTTATACCAAATCAGCATGAGTAAAGATGCACTATGGTTTAGTTGTCATGAGCTAACAATGTTATACAGTCAGAAAAAGAGAGACCGAGAGTTGGTTACTCGTCGGTAATCACTATCTAAGGTTAACCAAGCATATGTATCAACTGATGAAGAAATCCTATGTTAACCAAGCAGATAAAATTTTTAGTTGTCACCGAGCTGATAGTTGTTTCATACTGAAAGTTAGATGGATCATTTATTGCATAAAATTTTGAGCAGGAACATCAAAAGTCTATAAATACACAGGAACAAAGTTCATTTTTTACAATACGATTTCAAAGAATGGAGAATCCAAAGAGAAGAGTTCAAGCTAAAATATTTTTTGAAGGATTCAAGGCTATGCTAGATCAAACTGACATCACTCTTCATGATACCAAGTAAGTTCATTTATGATCAAACACTTCCTATCTTGTTGCTTGCCGAAACCCTAGAATTAATTTATGGCATCTACATCGTCTGCAAGCAAAACTCAAAGTGTTGAAGAGGAAGTAAATCTAATCATTAGGGAAAATTTTGATGAACCAAATTTTAAGCCACATCCCAAGGTTGTAGAACAGATAGATATAATGGGCACATTTTCTAGCATACCAGAAAGGGTTTTACTAACAGAAGACGTAAGGTCTTATATTCACTGCAAAATCAGAGAAGTTGGAGAATTTGAAACTATTGCAGCATATCAATTACTCTATGGCCCCAATGGAAAAATGAAATCAAGCTACAAGAAGATTGAGGAATTAGGATTATCATGTTTTATACACTTTCCACAATCATTCAAATTGGATTGGATTAGAATCATTTTGAGCAGATATCATGATGACAAATTCTAGCTAGATAAACTGATTGAGGTCAACAGGAAAATAATCAGTAGGGTTACTGGGCTCCCTACAACTGACAAAGCTAAGGCTTTCTAAAGTTCTTCATGACCAGATGTTGAGAAATACACTGGAGCACAATGGGATGGTCGGGCATTGAAGATTTCAACAATCAAGGATCCAGCAGTAAAATTTGTAGCACATGTGATCGGGTACAAGCTATTTCAATCAAGCAGACTCAACAACGTACCTTGTAGTGCAGTAGACATGGCATACAAAATTGTAGTGAAAGGTCACCAAGTTGATCTTTCCGAGGTTCTATTTCATCAACTTCAGGAGAATATGAAGACCATAAGGAAAAAGAAATCTAACACATGTAAGTTTGGATCTCTACTTGCATGCATATTCCTCTATTTACAAAAGTATGTAACTGGCACTGGTAAAGTAAATTAGATACTAGATATATCAATAAAAAAATAGATTGGTGAAATGATGAACAAGTTAGGAGATAATTTGAATCTAGAGTTTAATGCATACTTCACTGAATTTCAATCTAAAATGCATAAGAGAAGTAGAATTCCGAGGGAATTAGCTCAAAAATTCAAAGATGACATATGTTTTGTGGTCAACACCGATTATACCCTGATAAAAGTAGTTGAGCCTAGGATAAAATGGTTGGCACTGATGGGATATAAAATAAACCATGATTTCACACTGAAATCTATTAATGCACTCCTGGCATTACCGAAGGATCCCATTGCCACTAGGTTCAGAGTATATGAAGAAGCCAAATCTAGAATATCTACAAATATTGAGATTGGTAAAATAACTAGAAAGGTAAAGAAGATGAAGAAAGATCTCACTGCTAAATATGGAGATAAGTCTAAAACATCTAAAGGGATACCGGTTAAACAGGAAACCAAAGGTCAGCTATAGTTAGCCGACAAACCATATGATAGTGAGGAAACTGAGTCTAACAAAGAAGAAGATCTTACACTTTTTCCTACACCTAAAATTCCTACAAAGAAGGAGTCACCTATACATGAAGGTATGAAGACACGATCATCAACTACAACACCACCTACTGAGAAGGAAGAAGCAGTAAAAGTAACAAAAAGAAGAGTAGCTACACCGACAAAGAAATACATTAAGAGAAAGAACAAGGTTGTAGCTGAGGCACCTAAGAAAAGGAGGAAATTCATCAGAAATAAGGAAGATCTAGAGGATATAGAGATAGAAGATGATGTAAATCAATTCAAAGTGGTTAGTAACAAGGCCAAAACAATAGATGAAGTCATTGAGGATATAATTGAACATGGAGACCTCACTGATCCCTTGCTAGATAGATTTGACAAAATGTTAAAAGAAGATCAAACTAAAATTGAAGAGGCTGTCATCCAAATGATGATAAAATTTAACAAAGTACCAATGGAGTTTTCCTATGCATTGCTAAAGAAATTGGATGATACACTTATTGAGAAATTGGTTGTTGCATTAGACACAGAGAAGAGAAAGAGAGAACACTCTCTAGTTTGGGTAGCTGCACATTTAAGCTTTGGACAAGTTAGTGAATACTTGATCAAATACCAAGAAAATTTTATGATCAAGAATAGAGCCGTAATGATCATGGATGATAATGTAGCAGATATGGATGTCACAACTGATACTATCTGGACATCAATTCTAAAGGTTGAAGAAAAAGCTAAGCAACAAGCATTTTTTAACCTGTCTAAGAAGAGAAAAAATTCTAAAGGTAAAGGTATTTGTATTGATGAAGGACCAACAAAGAAATCAAAGAGTACTGGTATATCAGTTACCGATGCAATTGATATAACTGAGGACAAGGAAGAACTAAAAGTTTCACAGGATGCACTGGATAAAGTTGAAATCCAACTGGAGAAGAAAACTGATTACAATGTACTCGTTGTAGACATCACACATGGTGATCCTGATGACCAAGATGATGAAGATGTAAATATTGCACCAAATAAAGATGAAGCACTAGACACTGCAAGTCTATTTACATCACTACCGGGTGAACTTCCTATACTTGCTGAAGTAGTTGAAATTCTTTCCCAAGTACAACCCGACGGATTAGATCTTGAGAAAAACAAAGATACCACAAGGGATAAAAACATAGAGAAAACTATAGAGATAGATGAGCCTACACATATAGAGGCACCTTCCACTGAACCAAAGGAAACTGATGAAGTAAAGGAAATACAAGAACCAAAGGAAATAGAGGTGATCCCATTGAAAACCACAACCAAGACTCCTACTATAACAACCGAGACCACCACTATCGAGGAGCAGAAGGAGGAAGAACAAGTGTTAACAGGGAAGGACACTCCAAAGACTGGAGATAGATCTAATGCTATCATTGAGAAGAAATCACATCTAGCATAGAAGAAGAAAAAGAAAGGAAAAAGGTTGGTCACCCTAGATGAAGTGATTATTATCCCTGAGTGTGACCTGATGACCCTAAGCCCCGAGGATTTAAGTAAATATGGGGAGTTATGTTCAAGAAAGGCAGCGCAAGATAAGCTAAAGCAAGAACACAAAAGAAAAGAAGTATTAAATGATGTATGGGATATCCTCCAACAAGTAGTACCTGAGATACATATTGATGAGGATACACCTATAATAGATCAAGTTGCTACACTTTCTGAGAAGATCAACACCCTGGACACCGATGTAGATAAATGAATTGAAGAAAGGGCAGAATCTAGGATACAACACAAATTAGCAAAGAAAATCAGCCAAGAAGTGGCATTACTTAAGGTCAAATTATCTGAGGTAATTACTAAAACAAAATCCATCACCCAAAAAATTTGTCAAATTTTATTGAAGCTTTGTACTATAGACACCTTCACTATTGAAGTCAGTGAAAAGATCAAAGGCTTGGAAGCAAAAATACAGTTGAGTACAAATGCAGCTATCACCGAGCCACATGCTTTTCTAAAGCATATTCACTGAGTTCAGGAACTCCGGTGGTTGATAACAAATTTGAAGAAACAAGAAGCACACCTAACATATTAGGTTACTGAGTTGCAAACTAAACTCATCTCGTACCTGAAATTTTTTGAAGCACATATTGTCAAAGTCTAGCTATTAGTTGCAACACCAAAAATTTTAGTGTTAGAAAACATCTTTGACATGCATGCACAAGTCGGTCTTGAGAACATTCTCTCACCAACTTGAAAGAGGAATGGGAAAACCTCTTGGAGTCACAAGAGAAAACCCATCAGTCAATTTTTGACAAGCTGTAAGTATACTACCTCAATTTTGTATTTGGCATTACTATCAAAAAGGGGGAAAATAATGTATCAGATACTATTATGCCAAATATTATGTACATGGATGCTATGTATACTATATATTACCAGGAGCATGCACCGAGGGGGAGTACTTAGTACTTAGATGTGTATAAGTATGGTGGAGATATAAGGAGATATAAGTTACATAGAAAATTTTGTCTTTATACATTCGAAGTTTTGATAGTAATGCCAAAGGGGGAGATGTTATCTCTATTGAGCTTTTAAGGTTGTCATTAGTACCAAAGGTGCATAAAGATATCGGCCGGTCACTTATAGTGAGCTAATCGGTAACATAAAGTAGAATAGACTAGTTGGTAAAGCCTATATACTGAGTAGCAAACAATTTACCATGCACCAACAGACATCGACAACGACAGACAGTAAACACTGAGCATCATAGTATACAATGATTAGTTTACATAGTGTTTACCGAGGAACATAGGAAATGGCATAGTAATTAGGAATGACACATTCTTCTATGCAAACAGTTACAATGGTTTGTAAAATGTTTTACCAAGATTGAGGAACATTTAATGTAATGATATTCATTAAATACAATGTATATCTTTTGTAATAGATTATCTAGGTTATTATTGTACATTGTAGATCTTAGGGTTATGATTATAGTGTGTAACCTAATTTTGATAAAGCAGAAAAAATAGAACACTATATATTTGTGTGTTTGCATTATTTTTGGTGTGAGCCGATATATGAATCACGGAGCACTTGAAGCATTTGCCTATCTTCAAGTCTATCAGTTAATAGAGTAGAATTGAGTACAGTAGAATTCAGATTGAGTAGAATTAGCAGAGGCTAACGAGCAGAGATTCATCACAAGTAAGGTGTTATTTTATCAGAGCTTATAGATATATATCAGACAATTAAGTGTCAAATAGCAGATATTCACCTATTGCTTTATGACAATTGTAATAGAGTTTTTGGATAAAATCTCTTAACAGAGTAGACTTAATAGTCTTATGTAAATCTCTTAACCAAGTGCACACTTCATTAGTGTTGTTAAAATCCTATTACTAGGTAGATCTAGCTGATCTAACATGTCACTCCTAATAGGGTGAGATCACCAAAAGTGATCAAAACTTGTAGCCCTAACATGTAAACATTTTCTATCTGCAGTAGTGAAGAATTTGTGGGTGTCATCCCCACCATAGTTTTTACCTTCTAACAAGGGTTTCTACATTACCAAAATACTTGTGTCATGTGATTGTGTTATGGATTTCATTTTGTTTACTTACTTATTTTAAGTGGATAAATGATTCATGCAATTAGATTCAAGTTATATTGGTCAGTTATCACTGTTTATAGTTTTAGATGTCAAAGGTTTACAAGTAAAGTTTTTGAAGGCACTGATTCACCCCTCTCCTCTTAGTACCTATATCTCCTAATTCCAACAGGCTAAAGGTGAAATTATGAAGGAGCTGAGTAGAGTTGTTGTGATTGCTTGAAGTGAATTCTGAGTAGATTAGAGTTGGAGATGAAATGAAGGTCAGTTAGTAAATCAGCATATGTTCGAAGTGAATCTGTATTTTCAAAGTGATTTGTATGTTTTTAAAATCAGAACCTACTATTACTTTCTAACCATTATATCAGTCTAAATACTTTAATCAAGGTTGACCTAATAGTCATTGTATAAATCATTTAATCAAGGTGACATTCTAATGGAATCTTCTTAAGTCCTCTAAATAGGTCACTTTTGATAGAGTGTTTTAAATCCTTTAATAGGGTCACACCTAATAGTGTGGATGTAAACCTTTAACCAGGTTGGCTTCTCACAGAGCTCTCTTTAGAAGAGTGAAAATCAATAGCATGTTACAAAGTGGTTTTTCGCAAATTGGGTTTCCACTATAAATCCTAGTGTTATACTTGTGTGAATAATTTTGATCTGGATGTTGTTGAAAGTTTTATATTATATAAGTTAATTACTTTTGGAGAGTGGACTACATGTTATACATTTTTGATATATGTTATAGAGACCGAGTTGAATTTTTGATTAGATCTGAGTTTGTTGAAGTACTGGAAAGTTCAATTGGTACATCTGGACCTAAGAACAACTAATTAACCCCTCCTCTTTGTTGTTCTAAATCATTCTAACAAACCACTCCTCTCAAAGTACATCTTAATAGTCAAATTCACTAAGGTATCGATAAAAGAGGAATTTTAAACTCACAAATCATATAGTTAATTGCATTCATACTTACATGCTGGCATTTTGAATTTCATAGCTAATTAAATTACATTTCATTTCAAAGCTTAATTGGTAATGAATTAATGACATTGTTTTATTTCTCAAATTTCTTAGTTAATTGCATTGAATCTCTCATTCTAGTAGTGAATTGTCACTATTTAGAGTCTAAATCTAAGAGCTAAATAGAATTTAGATACACTCTTGCTAGTTAGAGAGAAATATGATAAATTTGATAGTTTCTTTGATTTCCTATTTTCTTAAGAAACTAAAAATCTAATGTCTTATTGAAGTGTTGTGTTGCAAGATAACAGGTACAATAATTCACACACACATTTTTGGTGCCCATCGTGGGGATGAGCCTTAGATTTTTGGCTTTTTAACTCAATTTTGTCACTATTTAACAAAATTAGGATCACATTTGGGGCTTCAAATCGCATTCAGGAAGAAAGATCACACCAGGTCGGAAAAGGGTTGCATTTGGTATTTCCCAGATCACATCTAGGAAGGATCACATATGGTAAAATTTATGTCACATTTAGGATCATTGATCGTATTTGGTAAAATTTATGTCGCATATGGTTGTTGATCTCATTTGGTGTTAAAATAGGACCACATTCAGTAATTTTACTTGCAAATTTGAGATTCCTAACAACTAATGGGTGAATTTTTTGATTCTAATTGATTTGTCTATCCCAACTGTTGTTTGCAGGTTGAATTGACAAAGAAATACCAAAAAATAAACTACTAATGTGTGGTTTTGTCAGTTGCCTCATGAAATCAACCAAACACTTTATGCTTGTATTTCTTGATTTTATAGGAATTTAATCATAATTTGAGGTCAATTTCCAACTTAATTAGAGGATTATGCTCTTTTCCCTTTGGGAAAATAAAAAACTCAAAAGTTAGATTGGGGTTTGAGGTCAAATTTGGAGTAAATTTACAATACACTTGCATGATCTATTTGATAGGAGAAAATGACATGGATAAGACAGTATGGTCTTCTCCTTAGTGGAGAATTAGAAATATAGACTGCTAATTTGCCAATCCTCTTTACTTTCTTGCTATAATCTTTAAAGGGCATGTCAGTTGAGGTAAAAAGATCTCAGAAATGACCCAAATGAGGACAAGTAGAAGCCAACCCTTCCACCTCACTATAATGAAGATTCTTCCTTGAGATGAAAATCTCAGAAGACTTAGTTGGTTTTGTCCTTAGAAGCATGATTTGATCATTTCCTTGGTCATGCTTGGATCTTGTGTACAATGGAACCGCTTAAATATTTCTTGCAAGACCACAAATTTGAGTACTCATAGGGCTATATGCCTCAATCTCACTTGTGGGACTTTGGGATATGATTATGAATGGATTATTTTACTAAATCTCTTATGTTAGAAACCACCTATATTACCCCCGAAAGGTTGGTAATGCTTATGCAAGACAAATAGTAATTACCCCAAGAAGTTCATCATATCGAGCCCACCTAGATGTTACTACTTGGCTATTATGACCTCCAACATCTATTGCATGTTGTTTGGCTGTCATATTTTGAGGAATCTTTGAGTGTGTTCCTAAGATAATGAACAAGAATTTCCAATCTATGCCAAGTTTATAGGGAAAACTAGGTGTGTTTGTGGTCTAAAAATGACTCTTGTTGATGTGTTTGAATTTCAATTAAAGATAAAAACCTTGAAAGAATAATCAAAGATCCTCTCAAACACTCAAAATCCCTGGAATTAGATAGAAAAATCCTTTTTTTTTGGAAAAATTGACAAAAGTTTCCTCACACAAACCATCAAAAGATCACATTTGGTATCCCAAGTCACATCTAGTAAAAATAGGCTCACATCTGGTATATCCTGAGTCGCATTTGGATTATGGGTCACATATGAGATTTTATGGATCAGATTTGGTTAACATCCCTAGAAGTCACATATAGAGTATCACATCCAAGATAGAGAGCACTTTTGCATGTTCCAAAGCCTAGATTTTTTGATTTTTGAGTACCCTTTTGAGCCTTTTGTTAGTTTATGTCACCAGAACTAGTAAGACTACAAGTCTTAGTATTGGAAACTACAATTGAAACAATTTTTATATTGCCATTGATGTCAAACCTTAACTGGTGAGGCAATTTCTATCTAGTAGAGTACCATATCTTTTTATTGATGAAGATGATTTGAAAAGAGGAGATAACAAGAAGACCTAGTGGAAAGGTTAAGTAATGGGAAATTGTAATGGGTACTTGATTAGTTGGCACATTGGCAAGGTAATGTGTTGCTTATCTATTAAACTAAGTGAAGAAGACAATTGATTTGAAGTATAGACAAAATGAGGAAAGAAAGCTTGTAAGTGTAGGCTTGACCGAGAAAAAGAGAAGAAGATAAAGAAAATCTAGTGTAAGCTGAGTGATGCTAGTGTCGATTGAGCACCAGTATAAGATGAGAAAATTTAGTGTTGACCGAGCATTAGTAATTACCAAGTATCTAGAATTAACCGAGAAAAGATATTGATTTCCAAGGAGAATAGTTTTAACGATGATTGAGTTATCCAATGATGACCGAGAAGATGAACATATTGATGACCGTGTGACAATAATTTACAGTTGTAAAGGATTTGAGATTCACAGCTGACATAGTTGAATTATTGGGATATGTAAAACATATTGAAGATAAGGATGAATTACCTAGAGTATTTAATGCATGGTAAATCATTTTCTTATGGATTCAAGGAGATGTTTTACGAAGTATCTAGAAGGATAAAAAGAAGGTGAATGAAATGTTAGAATGATTTGATGAATCTAACCTAAACCTAAGATCTACAGAGATGATTAAGAGACAAAAGTTTAAAATACCTAATTAAGGAGGTATAAGGATGACCTAATTGTGGGTTATATATATAGGTTGATTTAGTTGATTGACAAACCTAAGAAAAAGGATGAAAAGAGCTATGAAGAGATGAGCAGAGTTGTGAAGTGGTTTCTTTAAGGGATTTCCAAGAAGATCAGAGATGGAGATGAAAATAAAGGCCAGTTAGTGGATCAACATATGAGCTACATTGGATCTATATTTGCAAAGTGAGTTGTATGTTTTAGATCAAAACCTACTATTACTTTCTAACCATTATATCAGTCAAAATCCTTTAATCAAGGTTGACCTAACAATCATTTGTAAATCCTTTAATCAAGGTGACATTCTAATGGGATGTTCTTAATCCCTCTAACAAGACCACTCCTAAAAAGGTGATTAAATCCTTTAATAAGGTCACACCTAACAGTGTCTATTGAAACCTTTAATAGGGTTGGGTCCTCATAGAGCTCACTTCACAAGAGTAAAAATTTGGTAGCATGTTACTGGTAGCTGTTCCCAAATTGGGTTTCCACATTAAATCTAGGTATCATACTTGTGTGAATGTTACTTGATGTGTTTTACAGTTTTATATTCTACAAGTTGATTACTTTTGGACAGTGGACCACAAGTTTATGATACTAGATATATTCTATAGAGATCGAGTGGATTACTGAATAGATCTAAGTTGGTTGAAGTATTGAAAAGTTAAATTGGTACATCTAGACCCAAGGATAACTGATTCACTTCCCTCTCACTTATTCTAAAATCATTCTAACACTGAGATGGTCACTTGTTGAGTGTACCTCACCTACCTATTTGGTATTTATCCACATTCTTCAATTTGTGTAGTCCAATCCATATTAAATCTAATCAGTTCCCAGCTCATAAATAAGACATTCTAATTATTAGACCCTGGAGATTTTAAAAAAATCAAAACCCCTTTGCACTTGGTTCCTATCTCATGAACAAGGAATTTCCCCCCTTTGAGGCTAGATCTAGTCACATTTTCAAACCCACACTTGCAATCTTGGATGAACACACTTGGACAATTTTCAGCCCCTCTTATACATTAGGACACTCAAACAATTATCTTATCAAGATTTCATGGTTATCATGAGACATAAGTCTTATCATATAGAACAAAATCCATTTTCAAATGAACTTCCATTGTTAAATTTTGAACAAGGAGAAAGATCAAGGATAAATCCCTTATTTGATGCTACCCTTAACACTACTCATACATTGACTCTTGATACAACTAACATATCGAATCAAAATGATTACAATTGGGAAGAAATAAATAATGATCAAAATGACCAAGAAGAAAAATCCAATCAAGGGGAAGAAGAAAATCGAAGATACTACTATGATTTTGATATCTATGGAGACCTAACAAAACAAGATTACCAAGGATGCCAAAAGAGAAAAATATTCCAAAAGTTACTTAAAAGAACATTGGAAGAAAACAAGGAGAAATAATTTTTAGAGTTAGCATCTCAAGGAGTGAAGTTACCAAAATTCTACAATGTCAATCAACTTAAGAAAAAAGACCTTACTCCTATATCTATACTAATGCAACAATTACTTGCAATGCAAGCGAAGATACAAGAATTGAAGAAAGAAAAGGACAAACCAACAAAACAATATTCATTGGAACATATTTATCCTTTCCCTTTTAATAAGGATGTGAGAATGATACCATTTCCACAACATATTATAATTCCTATATATGACAAATATACTGGTAACTTGAATCCTCAGGACCATGTGAGGGAGTTTTGCACAATGAGCATGTAATTTATGTATGAAAAAACCTACTTGATGAGGTTATTTCCAACAAGATTGGGTGGACAAGAAATGGACTAGTTTTCCAAACTACCCACATGCATTAAGACATTTGAAGAACTGGTGTCTCTCAAAGAAGAAAATGAATAAAAATATTTCCTACAGTGGCTATACAAAGAAAATGAACATGATGCGAAAGTCAAAAATGTGGAGATAGCACAAAAATATGGAAAAGGGTATGAAATCATGAAACAAATGGGATATAAAGGAAAAGGACTGCTAGGCCAAAATAAGAAAGGAATCATGGAACCAATACACATGTACTTCAAATATCCTAGAGATAAAACTACAATAGGTTTCAAAGAAGAGACATCTCATCCCATAGCCAAAGATAGTCCTATATTCAATAGATCGAGTGATTCAGATGATGAAGAAGAAATAGAAGGACAACCAATTTCTTATGAGAGGTTACTACTCTTGCAAGGAGATCCACTTTTAGAGCTTAGCACCAATCTAGGACCTAAACAAGAATCAAAATAAGAACCAGATGAAGAATGAAAACAAAGGCATCCTAACTAGGGGCAGTTGGTTATTGTAACTTATATTCTTGATATGCCTCATTTTGAAGAAAAAAAAATATAACATCTTTACAAATACCTTTGCAACAAAGAGAGAATCAAGAAGAAGAGAATAATGTTGAAGAAGAAGAATATGTACCAATGACTATTGTCCACTTCTTGTGAGTCTCAGATGATAGTCAGGTCAATTCGCATTGTCGATGTTTTGTAGCTTCAATCGAATAAACACTATGAATCAATACTAGTGAAGATATGTATATATATACTTAGTATATATGAATGTGTGTGTGTGTGTGTGTGTGTATATATATATATATATATATATATATATATATATATATATATATAATGTAAATATTAGAGAAATTAATATAATACTCAAGAGATATTATCTAGATATGTATATATATAATCATAATTATTACTATATTAATTACATAATAATGAATAGACATGTCCCGTGAAGGGACATGTCTCTTCTTGGATCATTCTCAATATAAATGGAAGAGATTGTTGCATTTGGAAAACACATACTTTATAGGTAGTTCTATTACATTTTCAAGGATCCTAAAAACCTAAACATGGTATCAGAGGCAAGTTGCAAATGTAAGAGAGTTGTTTATTGATGGTGAATGTGTGACTATTTCAAAAAATACAGTCTCAGTATGGGGACCATAACTCAAAAATACACCATTGGATTTTTTTGCATTTTGGATATGTTGGTGATAAACAAATTTTGAAGAATCTCACTAGACCAATTGGTGAGAAAGTGTCAGGTTCAAAATTTATCACCGAATGTGTATGGGTCTATGTAAAATATGGTCAATGAAGTTGTGTTGCAGATTTTTGTCCACACCAAGTGAAAAGAATAAGGTCAAGTGAATAGTAGAAGATTTTTTACGAAGCAAAAACAAACAATTATATGTTGGAAACTATGTCATTCCTAAATGTGATGATTCATTAAAGACATAATTTACACATTGATATTTTGAATAAAGTGACTTGATTAAAGAAAAAAAAGTATTGTTTAGTAAGAGGTTGAGGACGATGAATTTTCAAAGTATACACAACAATTTCCATAATGATTAGATAGATCTTGTAGAGGCTTTCATTAAAGAGACATTAATTTTTTATGGTCGTGGTCATGCATTTGTTAGGAATGGGAACACTGAGAGGGGGGGGGGGGGGGGGGGTGAATTAGTGTTCGATAATTAATTTTTGATTCTTGAAACTTAACTCAATTACTTAAATACTAAAATGAATAGTAAAGAAAATGAAGTATACAACCATAACACATAACACAAGATATGTCTATGAGGAAATCTTGGCCAGAGGAAAACCTTGGTGGTAATTAGTACCCATGAATAATTGCACATAGTATTATGACACCTGTTAAAGTTCCTTTGCCCTGTTAGGACCGGTCTTTACAAAGCTAAGTACAATGACCAAGTCAAAGATCGGACCTTGTTAGGAGTCTTAGAGTAAAAAACCCTATTAGGGGTGGATGGCTCACTACCATAACTCACTGCTCAATGAAGAAGGCTACAACCTCCTAGTTATCAGATACACACTATATCTGTGAGGTGAACTACTGCTTTGACACTAATGTTTAATCAGTTCCTTTTTTGTACTGATGCTTTAACCTCTTGTAAAGCTCTATATCATTCATACTAATCTAATACATACTTTACATACTTCTTCTCTTCTATGTATTCCATGTCATGTTCAAATACAAAAGCACATGTCACATTTATACATGCCGAATAGACACAACCAAAACTAACTACTAGGTCGACCTATAACTTAACACATACAATGCTTCCAAGTGAATTAGCTCAAGTGTGTTTACATACAATGATATTCACATGTTTATAAAAAAATTAAAATAGGTGCATAGCCTTTACAAAACAAAATGTTACATGCTATACAAAAGATTGACTATCAGCTCCATGCTCTGTCCTATTCTGCCGCTTACTGACTGTGTCACTTAGACTTGTTGTAACTTCTTCATGCTATCATTTCTGACCATGCATTCTTAGCATACTCAAAAGCTTATATCCAAGGTGCATACCAAAATTTGGTCATACACACGTGCACCGATGCTTTGATCATCGGGTGCTTCTCTGACTGCTCTATCTTCCATACTTAGCCAAATTCTTATCTTCCAAGTTAGTGCACTAACTCCAAAACTACATATGACTTTGTTACCATAATGACAACATAAAAATTAGTTATATATAAAAGTAAAGTCAACTTTCCAATGATCTCCCCCTTTTTCATTAATGGAAACAAAGGAATGTGGCGAAGTTGCTAAACTTAACTTATACAAAAAACTTGCTATCAAACTGTACATCATATCTTCTTCTTTATACACTACTATCTCCTGGACTATCTCCTTTATATCATATACACTAATCCCCCTTTGACATTAATGATAAAGGTTCTCAAAAAGGAAAACTTCAAGTACTTACATAGAAAGTACATCCAGGTATGCAATTTGAAGGTTTATGATTTCTTGCTACCAGAAGACCTTGAGTGCATCAACTGTCTAAAGATGGGTGCATAAGGCATATGTTAGCTTCTCCATCTTTTCCAAATCTATGCAAGAACCTTGATCATATGTTACAATTGTGGCATCTATTTGCTTGATATTCTAATTGAGTACATCTAGGGAGGGCACTGTAATATCCCAAAAATGGGCTATAGGTTCATTAACCTCCTACATCATCAAATTGAACAAAATTGACATCAAAGTCCTAACGTAACACACATCTGCACATCAATTTATCAAAACTCTAATTGATTATCTTAGTTCTGCATTAGGGAATATTCCTTGAATATTCCTAATTGTCCTATTTATCTTTAATTGAATATTATTTGGCGATAAATGTCATTATTTATCCTAAAGTTGATTAATTGAATATGTTGAATATTTAATTAATTAATTTAATTCTGTCACTTAATTATTTAATTAGATTTAATTATATTTATTCCTAATTTATATTATTTAATTTTGACAATAAATAAAAAATCCTATGAGTAATTGATTAAATTCTTATTTAGTTAATTAAATCCAGTTGTCAATATTTAATGATATAGTTTTTGAATAAAATTTTGATTTAATAATTGATTAACCCATAAATCAATTGTTTTCAATTCAAAATCAGTTAAGTTGAGAATAAATCACTTTATTTTTAAATTAATTCATATTAAATCATGCACAATCAGAAAAGTAGTCAACTTTAAAACAATTATCAATTTCAATTTGTTAACTTTCTAAACTTGACATCTGATGATGAGTTCAAAAAGTGAACTAAACTCTATTTTGAGGTAAAAAGTGCTTTTGCATGATTTTATGAGTTGATCTCTTCCTGATTTCTTGTTAACTCAAAAATCAACTTGAGTTTATCAAGAGTGATTTATGGCTTTTCTCAATGCATCCTCAAGCCCTGGATTTCTATAAAAACAAGGCTCAGCTCCTCACAAAAGGATTCCTTGAATTTGCATCCTTACTCTGGCGAATTTGCATCTGAAGAATCAAGCTTTTGCAAACAAGGTGATTGTGAGATTTTTTTTATTGTTTTTGAGCATTCATAACATTCATTCATAGCATATCATTGTTAGATCAATTTGAATATCATTCCAATTCATTCTAGATTAGTTTCATATCAAGTTTTTCATCTTATTGCATACAAAATCCAAAAAAAAAAGATTAATCTACATTTCATCTTCATTGTTTTCAATCATTTAAATCCTTTGTTTAGGTGTTATGTTGTCAATGATCTCAGTCTAAATCTAAGAATGCCATACTCGCATCTACTAGAAGGCAGTAAATCACCTAGTTAGCTATATTGTTCTTATCTGCAAATTTCTTGATTTGCTAACCTCTAATGTATTACTGAAGTGTTGTGTCTCCAGCTAGGTGCAAATTTCAAACACACATTTCTGGCACCCACCATGGGGCAACCCACCTTTACATGTTGGTTTTGGTTTTTTTTTCAGCTAACCCCCTTGTGTAGATTTGCTTGGAGACTAAAACCATAAATTTTCAAAGATTTCATCATATCTCCCAAATGCCTTGTAGTTTTGGTTTGAATTGTTTTTTGCAGGTTGGTGACATATCAGGGAAGCTTTGATTAAAAAAATTAGAATTTTCTGAGATATTTTGAATTTTTAATAAATTTTTCTTTATTTTTCATAAAAAATTAATTTGCAGTGCAAATCAGTATATTTTTAAGAAATTTTTACATTTTTGGAAATCTCTTTAAATTCTATAGGGGTTCCATTCTTTGTGTTTTAAATTTGGATGCAATATCATTGCTCAAATAGTCAATTTACAAAACTTGGTCTGTTTTGGTAAAATGGGTCTCTAAGGCACAAATGAAGAGATTTTTTTGAAATCATATCAAAAAAATCAAATCTTGTTGACTAGGTCAAATGCAAAAAAATAAAATTTTGTAATGGGTATGCACTTATTTTTCACATTGTTCAATGCATGATATGAGTTTTCATTTGGATTATTTTTTGGTTATTATTTCTCCTAACAATTGATTTTCAGATCTAACCCTAGGGTTTGCATAAGTTGAATATACATTGCATATCTTATTTGCTTGTTTTCTTGTTGGAGAGTTTGTGGCTTGCTTGCACGAGATCGCTCAACAAAGCTAAAAATCAAGTAAAATTTACTAAGCGCATTGCATGGGAACCTAGGTGTTCTACTATGATATGATAACATTTTGATTTGAGACATAAAATGAATATCTCATGTGTTTAGCTTGAGTGTCTTTCCAGCTTTCATAAATCACACTTCAATTTTGGGCTCTAAAAAGAACATAGATTTGCTTTTTTTGCATATCTGTTACACATAGTAATTAGGCCCTATGAACACTATTTGTGGAGTTCTTGAGAGAGTGGGATTCATTCACTTATTTTCCATGTGAATCTCTTCTCATAGATAGATCCCCTTGTAGGTAGAGAGGATAATGTTATTATCTCACATTCTACTTGGTTTGGTCCTCAACTTTAATCTGTACATTCTCTCTTGGTCCCACTTAGAGAGCTCGGTAGACATTGTTTTTGACATCAAAAACCTTGGTGAGGTGATTTCAATCTTAGCATGTCAAAGAATCTGTCTACTATGTTTGGGCAAAAGTGAAAAGGCTAGAGGATTATGCTCTACTCCCTTTTTGGGTAGTATCAGAAACTCAAATCCTTGAATTTGGACCAAGTCCCCATGTGGTCTATTTTTTGAGTCACCTTTACAGATGGTTAAGCATAGTGGACAATCCCTTTATTGGGTCAACCATGTGGATGAAACCTCAAGTGGTAATAGTCATTTTCATCATGGTAGCAACAACCGCTATATAAATGTCTTTGTGGAAGAAATCTCCATAGGTGTAGTTTCTTGTTGGGCTGTCAGATCTCCTCAGCAGCTGCTGATTGATTAAATTCTCAAACTGTGTCAAAACCTTGGTGCACCTGGATTGGATTTCACCCTCTTGAGATTAAAAAAGTTGTAGAGTCAAACCATTACTAAAAACCCTAGTGAGGCCAAATTTTTCATTTTCTAGGACTATGTGCGTGATTGCAAAAACTTTTGAGAACATAGACAAGTAGCATTCCTAGGGTTAGAACAATAAGTCACTTGATTATTCATGTGCAAGGTTGCTTTTTCTCTTTCTTATTATTTTTAGGCATTCTTGAATTCCCTTGTTTTCTATTCTACATGCTTGTTATCTACTTGGTTATTGAAAATGAACGAACCCGAGATGAACTATTACACAAATTTTCAAACCTGGACAAAGAAATTTGCAAACAATCTGATACTGAAAAATTGAAACATTGCAAATCTAAAGCAAAATTCCTTTCTGGAGTCCAAAGTCATCCAATAGTCTCAGAAACTCATACAAGTTTTGTTTGAATATCATACTAGAACTACCAGATTGTCATACGGGAGACCATATACTTTCGTATGAGTATTGTCACAAAAACCAAGAAAAATCAAAACCTAGTTTCAATTGATGTACGAGCCTTGTCAACTTTCATGCCAGACCTTACCTAGACTCCTACAAGCTTGGAGAAACTCATATCAAAATTTTGTCAATTTGTCAGAAAACTCCAGAATTTGTCAGAAATCCATTTTTTGTGGCCTACTTCTAGATTCTATCAGAAAATTCACTATGTCAGGAATAGAGCAAAAACTAGAAAGAATCCAATAATTTTCCAAAAGTGGTCTCTTGAGTCTGATTAGCCTTCTGATTTATCAATTTGAATCTCATCCATCTTGTGTCAAAACCTTATCAGATCATCTTCAATTCAATCTTCAACAAAACAACTAAGTGTTGTGAGCTCGTGTCCACCATCTTTTGGGCATCTACCCATACCTCTAGGGCACAATATCCTTCATTTACATCCCAATCAATCTTCAACCAATCCAATCTATACAAGGTTGTGTCATGAAATCTTCTTGAATCAAGTCATTCTTCAATTGTCTTAATCTTACTCTTATTCTTCACCCAAGGTTAATGGTGGAAATTAGAGCTTCCTCACAAAGAAAACAAGGAGAACATCCCAGATTCTCTTTAGTAGCATCTTCTGTGATTGCTCTAACATTTCATCAACCTTATGACACAACTAAATTTGTAGAAGATACTCTTGGCAATCTTTTCTTGAAAGGTGGTTATGTCACCCCGCCTACATAAGTTCACAGAGGTGGTCGACAAACTCCACATCAATCAATCCCTAGTAGTCCTCACAACAACACAATGTATCAAGGAGGAGCATACCAAGGATCCCAAGGACAACAATATCAACATGGTGCGGATCAAGAACCCACACCTTCTAAAATTTCCCAATATTAGAATGATGATAACTTCAAAAGAATGATGAGACACTTCTTGCATGAAGAGAAAGAAACATATTTCCTGGATCTAGCTCGACAAGGAGCCAAACTTCCTCCAAACTTTAATATTGAAGATATCATCACTCAAGAGGAAGAAACTCCTATTATAGCCATGATGAAATAAATGCATGGTATGAAACTCAAGTTAAACAAGATGGAAAAAGGGAAAGAACCTAAAGAATTTTCTATGGAGGCTCTATGCCCCTTTCCATTTGATAAAAAATTGTACATGCCACCATTCCCAAAAAGAGTGGAGATACTAAAATATAATAAGCATGATGGAAACTCTAATCCACAAGATCATGTCAGGGAATTTTGTACTCAATCTATGGAGTTCATGCATAACCAACCTATCTAATGCATCTTTTCCCTCGATCTCTAGGAGGGTTAGCTATTCATCGGTTCTCTAAAATCCGTCCAACAATCAAAACCTTTAAAGAGTTGATCAAACTATTTTATCAACAATACTCCTACAATATCTAGCATCTAGTCATGATTATCAATATTTGCAATCTGAAACAAAACTCAGGAGAACCTTTCTTGACTTTCCTCAAATGATGGAGGAAGAAGTTTTCACTCTCTAAACCTACAAGCAAACACTTGGTCTCCAGGACTTTCAAACGATACAGAATGCATCTCTAGACGTGCACAACTATATCTCAAATTAATTAACATGCTTCTAAACCATTTAAAATTGACTTTTCTTGTCATATTTTGATTTTCATCCCGAAGGGGGCATGGTATTGCACATCAATCAAATCTATAATCAATCTTTCTTTCAATGATCAAGACAACAACCATGTCTAATTGTTGATTCATCAAAAGGGCTCATCGCTTGGGGCATATTAGATTCATCAAGATCCATATCAATCTGGTATCCTAATCAACTTGAAAATTGTATTAGCTCTTCATAACCATCGGTTCAGTTGTGTTATTTCCTTGGTTCTTTGTAATTGAAGGGTTTAGATTTGGCATCCTTCGGATTCCTTTGGACAATCAAGTCTGGAGTCAGGACAGTCACTTCTTCATAATCACCAGTTCATTATTGATATAGTTAGCATTATCTCGATTCTTGGTCAACCAGGTCCTGAATCACCAACATCTTCAAATCTATCAATCTGTTTTTGTCTCAAAATAGGTTAATCTCTTAGGAATCAGTTTTTCCAACACATAACTGAGTCCACATCTTTATCAAAAATAGATTATTCTTTGAACCACTGCGCTTCACACAGTAATTCAAAGAGGGGCAAAATGTAATACCCCAAAAATGGGCTATAGGTAAATTAACCTCCTACATCATCAAATCGAACTAAATTGACATCAAAGTCCTAACCTAAGGCACATCTGCACATCAGTTTATCAAAACTCTAATTGATTATCTTAATTTTGCATCAGGGAATATTCCTAATTATCTTTAATTGAATATTATTTGGTGATAAATGTCATTATTTATCCTAAAGTTGATTAATTAAATATGTTGAATATTTAATTAATTAATTTAATTTTGCCACTTAATTATTTAATTAGATTTAATTATATTTATTCCTAATTTATATTATTTAATTTTGACAATAAATAAAAAATCCTATGAGTAATTGACTAAATTCTTATTTAATTAATTAAATCCAGTTGTCAATATTTAATGATATTGTTTTTGAATAAAAGTTTGATTTAATAATTGATTAACCCATAAATCAATTGTTTTCAATTCAAAATCAATTAAGTTGAGAATAAATCACTTTATTTTTAAATTAATTCATATTAAATCATGCACAATCAGAAAAGTAGTCAACTTTAAATCAATTATCAATTTCAATTTGTTAACTTTCTAAACTCAACATCTGATGATGAGTTGAAAAAGTGAACTAAACTCTATTTTGAGATAAAAAGTGCTTTTGCATGATTTTATTAGTTGATCTCTTCCTGATTTCTTGTTAACTCAAAAATCAACCTGAGTTTATCAAGAGTGATTTATGGCTTTTGTCAATGCATCCTCAAGCCTTGGATTTCTATAAAAACAAGGCTCAGCTCATCACAAAATGATCCATCAAATTTGCATCTGAAGAATCAAGCTTTTGTAAACAAGGCGATTGTGAGATTTTTGTTATTATTTTTGAGCATTCATAGCATTCATTTATATCATATCATTGTTAGATCAATTTGCATATCATTCCAATTCATTCTAGATTAGTTTCATATCAAGTTTTTCATCTTATTGCATAGAAAATCCAAAAAAAAAAAGATTAATCTACATTTCATCTTCATTGCTTTCAATCATTTAAATCCTTCATTTAGGTGTTGCATTGTCACTGATCTCAGTCTGAATCTGAGAATACCATACTCACATCTACTAGAAGGCAGTAAATCATTTGGTTAGCTATATTGTTCTTATCTACAGATTTCTTGATTTGCTAACCTCTAATGTTTTACTAAAGTGTTGTCTGTCCAGCTAGGTACAAATTTCACACACACAGGTGCTAGTGCATTTCTTAGTTGATTTTGTCTATCCCTTATCTTTGTTATATCTTTTTTTGACTTCTATATTTTGTCTATTTGTCCTTGATAAACATTGTTGCACATGCTAATATCTTTAGTGGGTTCTTCCACTGATTTGCTTACAGATGTCATCATAGATTCTGATTCCTAAATCTTTTTAGATAGGTCTGAGGTGG
This sequence comes from Chamaecyparis obtusa, assembly GCA_027943335.1. Classification (NCBI taxonomy): domain Eukaryota; kingdom Viridiplantae; phylum Streptophyta; class Pinopsida; order Cupressales; family Cupressaceae; genus Chamaecyparis; species Chamaecyparis obtusa. Next base: position 478,326 of record BSBK01003682.1, on the reverse strand, counting down.
GTTTATCTTTGTTCATGCAGTCAGCAATTATCTTCCTTAATTTTTCTACTAATTATTTCAAAATTTCTTGACCAACCTTAAGTGAATTAAGGTCAAGTGAAAAATTGCTTATCAACTAATCTAGCCTTTTCTTGTTGTATTTCTCTTCTGCAATCTTGGATGCTGATTCTTCTAAACTTGAGAAATTTTCTTTGAAGCTTATCAGGATTGAATGAACACTTATTACTTTCTTGTCCTTTGGTAGTAGATTGTTCAGTATGTTGAATGATTCAACAAATAAAGGATTTCTCATAACTTGTTTTTCTTTAGCTTTCTCCATAGCTAATACACTTATTTTCATTAGATCTTCTTCTCCCCAAGAGTCTATACTAGTTGTATCGGGAGTCAAACTTGACAAAAATGATACTAATGGCTTAGGAGTAAGGAGTGAGCTTTGACTTACATCCATAATCTCAGTCTTTAATTTTACTAGAATCTCAATAGAGGGTTTTTCCTTAGGTTCATCTTCCTTCTAACTTTCTTGTCAAGTCAAGTCTTCAACTTGGACTTCTTGTTGTTGCATAGATGTGTCTTCACCACATAGGATTTTAGCTTCTTCTGTACTGACAAAAGTTTCTTTAAACTCATCTAGTTCATTATCTATTTCCATCATTTTTATTTCAACATTATCTATCATAATAGTCTCATCCTTATCTTCAACCTTGGGTGCATAATCCTATGAACCTGTCACAGGTGCATTAGGGATCTCAAGTTCTTTTTCTTGATCAGAAAGGACTTGGGTTGTAGGTGTAGTAGGAGGATGCATGTTTCTTTCCAAGAAAACCTTTTCAAATGCCTTCTCTATTTCCTTCGGAACCAATTCATAATCCTTATTCATTATTTGTAGATTTCTGAGTTTTGTTCTTATATGTGGCTTAACCAAATATGTTTTCTCTTCAAATGAACAAACTAGGAGGTTGTCATCCAATGTCTTTTCCCTTATCCTAAAATCCTCTTCTATGGCTTGTCTCTTCAAAGAATCTAAAATGTTCCATACATTATTTGGAATGACTGACTTAAGTTCCAAAACTATCTTTTTGAACTTAATCATGTGCTTGAATATCATAGAACTTTACTATTTGATCTATCCTTCCTTCATCAATGACTCTAGTTCTTAACACTTGTAGATTTGGTCTGAATCCTACCTCAGGAGGTGCTTGAGTGTTTCTTCCTTTTCTTAGTGTTTTCCTTGATGATGGGTGGTTTGCACTAGTCTGCTTCTTCCTTCTAGATATCTTGCTAGGCTCAAGAGGTGGAGTGGACTCCAAATCAACTGTGGTTAAGGGTGCGAAGGTGCTTTCATTAGTTTTAATCTTCTTCTCATTAGGCTTATCTAATTTTTCTATTTTGACTTCAGATGAGGGTGCACTCTCAAGTTGCATTACAATCTTGGCTTCCCTTTCTTTGTCTAGGTCTTCTTGTGTGACACCATGAATTTTCAAAATGTTTGAGATGATCTTTGATGCTTTTCTCTTTGTCACAGTACTGTATAAGATAGAGTCTACTTGTCTTCTCTTCTCTTCATAAGTTCCCCATCTAGGTTCATTGGGATCCTTAGGCACTGATAGGAGGACTTGTGCATAAGCTTCCAAAATGTGTTCCTCTACTTCATATCCAAATGGATGAATCCACTTTGTCCTAGGCTCAACTGCTTCCATGCATGTAATGTCTATTTCCACCATGAAGCATATATTGTCTTTGCACTTCTCCACAATATTCTTAGGTATCATGTACCTATTAGGGATTTTTCTTGTAGGATCAAACTTGGCAAAGATATGGGCTTGATTCTCAGTTTAAGGGGACTCCAAGTTTGCAAGAAAAGCCTAATTGATGAGGATTGGATAAGATCCTCCTTCTGCTTCGAGCTCCATAGGACTCAGATAGGTATTGCCTATGAATGATTCACTATGTTTCAAGTAAACATTCAAATGGTGGATTAGGTCTTCACTACTATGCTATCTAGGCTTCAGATTACTTCAACAAGACATCACTTTGTAGACAGCTGAGAATATCTTGATACAGAGTTTGACAATAGAAACTATAAATGTAACAACATAGACAATGGAATAAGGATGTGAATCCTTCTTTTTGTGAGTACAACTCAAGGAAGGTTAACCTCTGATTCTTTCTTTAAGGAATCACCAAATGTGAACTAGATCACCTGGATGCAGTCCTTTCACAATGTGCATAAACTTAGAAACTGAAATGAAATGGTAATGATTATTTAGTGTTTGATGACAGAAAGGTAGTTGCATGAGCAAAAATCAGACCAGTGCCTAATCCTTTGGGCAGAAGATTCTAACATGAATCAATAGAGGAATTTCAAGAAAATACAGTAGTGTGCCTTGAAAACTACATACAATTTAGACAGAATGCCTGATAGACTATCTTCTCAATCTTAGATTGTTATCACCAAGATCTCAACAGATGTGTTCATTCTTTGAAATTGCACATGAGGATTTAATCCTTTCCTTGAAAGAAACTCATGAAACAATTAGAGTACTTGCCTAGCAACTAGTATGTTTTTATGTGCCTTACAAATGAAAACATACAAGAACAAACACAAGGCTAAGAGACAGTAACAAAATAGGATAGAAATTGTACTGTATTTCATGAAAAGTGTATCAATGCATACAAAAAACTCTCTACTCAAAGACTCAGACTCAGAATGAGAAATCTAGTTTGCAAAACTTGTATTTTCAACATTTTTCATCAAGGGACCTGCTCATAAAAGAGCAACTACATGAGCCCTCCAAAAATAGGAACAGGAACCCCAAAAATAGAGAAAAGAAGATAATAAATAGTAGAAGGAGAAACCCTAAAATCTGCACTTGACCAACACTTGTCCATTCTGCCAATCTAATCTCATTTGTCCTCTCTCCTCAAAAAATATGATATCCTCGGGCACTTCAAAATCTGATTTTATTTGCCCCTTCATATTTGATCTACTTTGTCCTTTTTTTGTCACTTCATATCTGATCTTATCTTATTCATCTGATTCAACAACCCTCTATCTTTTGAAAATCAAATCTTGTCCTTTGTTCCTGGGAGAATAATCAATAATGAAAGCCCTCTGTCAGATCTGCAAAATAAAAAATGCCCGAAATAAAATATCTCTGCAAAATTTGATCCCGGATGCAAATGCCTTTACTGCTCTCACCTGCTCGATCAAACCTAATTTTATCCACCACCATCATCTTCATCATTTTCTGGTGTTTTCGAAAAGATATCATACTGCTATGTTCGGACAAAAAATAGATTTGCAACATTAAAAACTCTAAGTAGCTTCCTGGCATAAAAGAAATTCAAAATTATCCCAAGGTTTGAACTTTATCATTATTTAAATCTTTTATTATTTTTAAAATCTGCACAGGCCACCAAAAAGTGCCACTTGTCATCTTCTCATTCGTTGCTTGGACTAACTCACCTTTAACCCCAGGTGATCTGGAGATTTGGAGACTACACTAGTCTCCAAATCTCTAGGGATTCTCTTTAACCATGGTTACCTTTAGAGACTTGGAGAAACTCCTTAGTCTCCTAATTGATTTCTTAACTATAGTTGGATTGGGAGACCATGTGACTAGCTTCAGTCTCTAGATCTCCAAGTCTCCAAGTCTCCAGATTTTTCCTCCAATGACCTGGTGACAAATCCTAACTCATAATCTTTGAATGCTCAACCTCTAACCGCCAACATTAAGAGACCCCATGACTAGGCTAATCTCACAACCTTAGAACATTTTGCACTTAACCACTAGCATTATGAGATTGGGCGACTGGCGGTTTGTTGACTGCTATGTGGTTATCCCTCCTCGTAGTTATCTTCTCGCGACCTCATGACCGCAAGCCACATGTCCATTTGATCTTTGTCACCATCAGCACTCTGCAAAAAAATCATCTCTTCGGGCCCGCTGACATAGAAACTAAGGTGACTGCACAGGTTGATGTCAGCAAAGCTTCCACTACCTTGACTTACTTCTTTAGTGAGTGAAGTTGTATATAAATAGCTCAAATACCATTTTTAGCATGCATGTGGGATTAACTTGTTTGAGCTTTTAAATACTTCTCAGCACTTCCTTTCAAAATTATGGGCCTCGCCACGCACAAAGAGCTCCAGTTAAGGGGCCCACTGAAAGCCTATGAGCTTCTATTTACCATTCATACTAAGCGCTAAAGTATTTAAATACATTTGAAATTCCCAACAAATGCAATGTGGGATAAATATTTCTCATTGTGCAGTCCATACTCCATGATGTCTAGTTTTCTTCATTGCTATGGTGTGCACACAACTCCTTACTTAGCAGCCCCTTCACCAAGCAAAGGCCCTTTTAAAATGCCAACAAAACCTTTGTTATATTCGGTTCCTTATCTTGTTATGCTGGCACCCTTGACATCTCCCTCATGACTTACATCATGTCCAAATTTGTGCACCAATGTGGGCTTGCATTCTGTATTCATTTTGTGGCACCCCTTGCATACTAGCGCAAGCAATCACCTTACCTACACAAGGCAGGCCACGCAAACATACTGTCTTTGTTACATGTGTGGGAGAGGCCTACCATCTATCTTTATTCTGCAAGCTCAAGCATTTTCATGAGTAGGTTGTTCTCCCTTAAGATGGCATTGGTTCTACTTAAAAACATGCCTAAGCTCCAGACTTAACCATGATGAAGACTTCCTTTGTAACTCCCTCTATTCAAAAGCAAATGCACACGCTAACTCCTTAGTGCGTTGCCATTGGAAATTGGTACGCACATCAAACTTGTAGCACCATTCTTCAAATTACTCGTGCTAAAGAGCATTTGTAATCACAGGTCAAGCAGTGATAGCCCTTGGATGACTATTGCCACACCCAATTTCTTTTTGTGGACTGGTGGCCATCATTCTCCATTACGGAGGCATCTTTTTCATGCACTGGCTACTGACTTGCTTATGTGAGTCCTTTTTGTCAATGCGTAGGTTCATTTGGGATCATGCGTAATCCCCTCAAAACTTGGTGCACACTCCCCTTCAAAACGCGCATGAGGCCCCTTTGCATTCACTTGCATGAGTAATCCCATTGGACATGCACAGGCACATACATTTGCATCTTATACATGCCATGCACTGTCTTTATTGAAGTTGCGCAAGCCTTTCCTTTGGCAGCTCCCAACTTCTCCACACAATGTTTGGACTGGCAACACAAGCCATTAAATGGCATTTACTTTAAGTTGCCAACTATAAACAATGTTTTAATTCATGTGTGAGTTTTCCAACAAAGTGGCAAGCTCCCCTTTTCATTTGTGGGTGCCTCCATTAGACATTTGCACTTTGTACCATCATTATAGACTTCACAATAAATGGGCAATCTCATGAGCAAGATTGAGTGTCATCTCTATGCTGCAGAACTCAGAGAAACCTATGCCATTCAAAGAGAAAAATATGTTTCACACAAAACTCCAATCAATAAAATCATGCAACGATGCCTGACGGAAGGTAATCCATCCCAAAAGAAATGGCCCCAAAAGTTATGTCCATGAAAATGACCATCCATTGCCATTATTGCTAGTAAAAGGCTTTGTTGATGATGAGGATGAAACATTAATGTGTGGAAGTGAAGACCAAACATGTAACCTCTGAGAAGTAAACAGGATTCATTGGATGTTGAAACCCTTTGCAGAACTTCAGTGCTTTCCTAGAAACATATACAGGAAAGTTGTAGCTATGATGCAAGATATTGCTTCCAATAGGATTCCAGTGATATGCTTTGTTCTCATAAAGGGAAAATTATTTCATCACAAAATGTGATCACTCAAACAAAGATAGAATAACTGTGCCAATTTTGCAACCACCATGCTCATATAAAACTGTCAAGTAGCACTAACTCCCTCCTGAATGCGGCTTTAAAAACTAACAAAAGGGCCTGGCACAAGAGCATCATCAACAAGACAAGATCACCCTCAGCATTATAATACGCCGATAAGAGGAAAAATCCCCGGAAGACTTTAGCTGAAAGTTGTCAATGATCAAACATGGCCAATTGAAAATAATTATGTCTGCACTTGTCAAATCACATAAATTGGCTCTAGAACCGGCCTCAAAAATTGGCCGACTGAAACCTTCGAGAGCCACAAGCTTGGGCATTGATTTAATCTCACTGAAAGAATATGAATACATCATTAGATTCCTCTAGAAGTTGAAATACCCATCACAATGAAATGCCAAAATCAGCCTGTCAAACATGTTCAGAACTTAAAACAGTGAAATCATAGAAATCCGATTTGGAATCAAGATGGCAAAGTGATCAGATGGATTGGCAGGGACCTCAAAATCCATAGGTAAGTAGTATTTCATGTCTACAGTATGAAACCATATTCAATTACACCAGACCTCACATGGGGAACAAGTTACAAGGCCTCAAAGTAGGCCATCTAATTCTAGATTCTGCAAATCAGTGAAACCTTAATAAATTGGAAATGGAAATGCCCTGGCAAAGTGACTAAATGGGCACATGGGAGGCTAAAAATTGGCATGATGACTCATTCCCATGTCTATAGCATGATGCCACAACTGGCACTTTATGATCAATCTCCGGAAAAAAGATACAATCATCTGAACAGGGCCTCTATCTAAAGTATGCAACTGTCCATCAAATTGTTAGAAACTGCATTCAGAACTAGATTGGCAAACTGGGCAAATCGACTCGTCATGACCTGAAAATTGAAACAAAAGGACTATTTGACCACTAGAATATGATGCAAAAGAAATTTTCTCAATTCGGTCAAATGGTCAAAAGTTATAATCAGTCAAACAGGGCCACTTAGAAAACTAGGCAGAACAGAACAAGATAATTCTGGAAGACCAACTTTGAGGGATCTAAAAACCAATCAAACGGACTCGAAATGACTTGAGCTTTAAAACATAGGCTCTCTGCTATACATTTAAAAAACTCCCAAAGTAGCAGGCTATGAAATCTAACAGGGTACAAGATATTCAAAGGCAAATAGGGCCTGGTACAGCAACTTGACACTTAAATGAAAATGCAAATTTTGAGAGAACACCTCAAAATGGCTACTCGCTAAACATGTCAAATTTGAAACTTAGGAACTGGAACCCACTTTATATGTCAAATGAAAAGTGCTACACATGTTTCCCAAGCTGTACCCCATGAAAATCATCAAGATATCTTTTCACTTGCACACTGGTCAGACCTTCTCACAAAAATTTTAAGAGCACCCACTTTTCCTTATAGAAAATTTTCAATTGGTCACTCTCAATTTGTGCCAAATTTGAGAGTACCAACAGTACCTTCTTTGCATCTTGATTCTGAATGTCTTTATTTCCAGTTCCATGTAATCTTTTAGGGTTCTCTCTGATGTTGCCTTAAGTGAAATTTGTGGCAATGTAGGCAAACTCTTATCAAGATAGAAATCAGAGACTTTACAAACTATATGAAGGTACATATAGATGATCAATGACCCAAACCTAAATTTTTTTCTCTTGTCATGCTTAATATCCCTTATGTTATCCAACAACTATACGCACAAGATCTCACAGAGGTTGAACTCTCCATTTTTCTTCACTATTCTTATAGCTACTAGAATAGTTGCTACTGATACGCTTTTTACTCTGTTAGCATACTGAAACTTGTATCCAAGTATCATAGTCATGAGTTTGATATCCTTCTCCTCTATGGGCTCAATTGTCATCCCTCGCTTATCACTCCTGGGCTTGCAAGCCTGCTCAACTTGTTTTTTGACATCTTTACTAGTAGGAATAATGGTGTTAGTCTTGGAAAGTCTAGTCATCTCATGAATGAGATCAATAGTTATTCGAACATGGAATTCTCCAATCCAAAACAAGTTATCATGTATTCTTCTAAGAAATATCTTAATCCATTCAAACTCATATAACTCATATGCAGTCACATACTCTATGATAGGTTTGTTTGCTAAGTGTGTGAATTCATCCTTGAATGTAAATTCTAGATTTACCATTGTTTCAATGAGAAACCTTATCCTATCTAATCCTATAGGTTCCTTCTTTCAATATATGTAGGCGTGAATATCTTCTACATGCATAACTCCCATGGGAGTTCTAGAAAATGATCCTTCTAGGTTATTTGAGACTGACTTAAATGGATGCTTCTTGAATATGTATATTTTCCTCTCTATAGCATCAAAGACTACTAGAGTGGCCATTACTTACTTGTTTCAATGCTTAAGTAGGGTTCCAAATGGTTTCTAAACCATCACATCTAAACTAGGTTTCCACAACAATTTTGACACTTCTTCACAGATAAACCAACTTCAATCTTTCAATACTTGCTGCAATGATCTCTTGTGCTCTCCATAGAATTGATCTCGAATGCAAATGTGAAGACACAAGATCTCCGATGGTTAATAAATCAACTTTATGCAATTAATGCTTTCCACCATAACACACGTTGTAATAGTGAATTCCAATCTTCATTCCTACTAACAATTAGGCTATGCAATCTTGCATACTCATCAACTAGTAACTAAATAACTAAAACCAAAGGTGCATACTCTAAGAGTGAGTATACTAGCTCCGCAGGGGTCTAGGGCTTATCTAGCTCTCCCATATGACCATGAGGGTCACTTTATCTGGAAGTAGAAGGTGTGTCCACTGAGGATGCATCTACTACTATGGCATTGTCATTATCTTTCTTTACTTCCATCTAGATCTTTCTCACATCTTCTATAGCTTTCACAAACTTGACATCTCCAAATTCATCCAATATGGATGCTTGAGACTTATTAAGTCTTTCTTGTTTTTGCACTTGTGATCTACAAAACTTTGAGATGTGTCCAGCCTTTTTACAAGAGCAAAAAAAGACTGGAGGTCTTATATTCCTTGAAACATTGATGTGAGTCACCATACTGCATTATCTAGCTATGTGACCATTGTAATTGCATATCTCACATGTGATGTTCTGAGAACTTTTTGTGGTTGATTTCTATGATTGTGGTGTGTCTGACTTCTTTGATTTGATCTATAATTCATATCTTTATGACCAAACTTATTGCATGAATAACAATAACCATTAAAAGGTCTTACCTCTTTACAATTTCTTGCTATATGTCCATGCTTGTTACATGCATAACAAGTTTTGTTTATTTGCTTGCGTTCATCTTTAGATGGTTCTGCTTTAGCTTCAGTGTGATTTTCAGTCTTCTTAGCTTCTGTAGATTCTTCAGGTGCTTTCAATCTTTCTTGCATTGCATTGATTTGAATTTGTCCTTCATTGCATCCAATACCACTAGAATCTCCTTTTATTCTTTGTGCATATATCTGAGAGTCTAATAGATCAACACTTGTGTGCAATTTGTCAATATGGTTCTTTTCTTTTGTCAATTTAGATTCCATCTATTTCTTGATTTTTTCTAACTCCAAGATTTCTAGATTGGCTTGCATGAGTTCTTTATCCAACTGCTTATTTTCTCTGATCTTTTCTTCATAGGCTTCTTGATTATTAGTTAACTTTTCATCCAACTCATCAATATGATCCTTTAGAGAAATGTTTTCTTCATTCATCTTTTTGACCTTTTTTCCCAAATCACTTTTTGAACAATCCTTAAGATCTTTTCTGAGTTTCTTGATGAATACTTGTGCACCACTGATCTTCAATTTCAATTCTTCAATTTCCTTTTCAATCTGCCAAGATCTTCAAGAGCTACTTCAAGGTTTTTCTTTAGATGTTTCACTTCTACTGTATCCATGATCTCCTCAAGTGGTTAAACTTATCTTAGAGGACCAAAGCTTTGATACCAATTTTTAGGAATGGGAACACTAAGAGGGCGGGTGGGGGGGGGTGAATCAGTGTTCTATAATTAATTTATGATTCTTGAAACTTAACTCAATTACTTAAATAGTGAAATGAATAGTAAAGAAAATTAAGTATACAACCATAACACATATAAAAAGATATGTTTATGGGGAAAGCTTGGCTAGAGGAAAACTCTAGTGGGAATTAGTACCTAGGAATAATTGAACTTAGTATTATGAACCTGTTAAAGTTCCTTTGCCTTGTTAGGAGAAGTCTTTACAAAGATGAGTATAATGACCTAGTCAAAGGTAGGACCCTGTTAGGAGTATTAGAGTAACAAACCCTGTTAGGGATGGATGGATCACTACCAAAGCTCACTTCTCAATGAAGAAGGCTACAACCTCCTAGTTATCAGATACACAGTATAACTGCAAGGTGAACTGCTACTTTGACACTGCTGTTTGATCAGTTCCTTTTTTGCACTAATGCTTTAACCTCTTGTAAATCTTTATATCATTCTTACTACACTAATACATACTTTTCATACTTCTTCTCTTCTCTATATTCATTGTCATGTTCAAATACAAAAGTGCATGTCACATTTATACATGTTGAATAGACACAACCAAAACTAGCTACTAGGTTGGCCTACAACTTAACACATACAACACTTCCAAGTGAATTGGCTCAAGTGTATTTACATAAAATGATATTAACATGTTTATAACACAATTAAAATAGGCACATAGCCTTTACAAAACAAAATGTTACACGCTATACAAAAAAATGACTATTGGCTCCATGCTCTGTCTTGTTTTGCCGCTTATTGACTATGTCACTTAGACTTGCTATAACTTCTTCATGTTGTCATATCTAACCATGCCTTTTAGACTTAGCATAGAATAATACTCAAAATCTTATATCCAAGGGTGCATACCAAAATTCAGCCATACACACGTGCGTCGATGCTCTGATCATCAAGTGCTTCTCTAACTGCTCTATCTTCCATACTTAGCCAAATTATGATCTTCCAAGTTAGTGCATTGACTCCAAAAATTCATATGAATTTGTTTCCATAATGACAACATAAAACTTAGTCATATCTACAAGTAAAGTCAACTTTCCAACAACATTAACAAAGAATAACATATTCAAAGAAAGGTGTCTCTTGCTAGAAAGAAAGCATTAATTATAGAGTGTCACCTCTCTTGGAGCAATCATATTTTACATTATGGGGGGAGTAATAATATAAGAGTGGAAATTTTACATTATGGGGGGAATAATAACCAATGTTACATTCCAACTTGAACCATCCTTAGTGGGGAGATGATTCAAAGGGGAGATGTCTTTAAAATAATCTGAGAAGGTATTTTTTGATTTGATGTATATGGACCTTCATTGAGGAAAATTGTATCAAGGATGTTGATGCATAGATAAGTATTTATTATCCTTGAGTATTACTTTCTCTACTCATTGTAGTCCCTCTCTTATTTTTATTTTTGTATGAACTATAAGAGCTATTGGCCTTGATGTTTTTCAAGGATGCTCTTACAAGGAAAATAAGATAAATATCAGATTCAAAGGGAGTCTGACTCTTTCAAGGTAAATTTGGACAAGGAGCTCAGAAGATTGATATCAAACTCAAAGGGAGTTTGATAGTTCAAGTTAAGTAATCTTGGATGAAAAGATCAACATATTGATATCTACTCAAGGAGTTATTCTGTGTGAGAGAAATTTGAGGTGAAATCCCTTTTTTCCACCCTCTGCACTAAGGCATATGGATGTCATGTGTGACTCCATTTTTTTTTTAATGGGCCTACCTCCTATGTACATCATGAGGAAGTGACAACTTACAAATGATTATCACTCATATTTTCATAAGTTATTAAAAGATGACAAGCTTACAATAATGCAATATTCTATTATGATGGGAATCCTATGATGTCTAAGTAGACCATGATAGATGATCATTTCCATGGTGGATTAAGTTACTTAAATAGACCATGGCCTTCTATTGTGATGGACATCTTATGATTTCTAAGAAGACTCATGATAGATGATAACTTGCATGGTGGATTAAGTTCCTTAAACAGACCATGGCCTTCTATTGTGATAGACATCTTATGATGGTTGAAACATATCATGATAGATGATGAATGCCCCTATGGTAATTATTTTTGAGGATACATGTGTTAGAAATAGGGAATAATGAGAGGGGTGGTGAATCAATATTCTACAAACTTTATCTTTTGCCCAATTATGGATATAATAGATTATCTTTATGCATGCATAACATAAGAAGCTAAACAACATGCATAACAATAAAGAACTCATAACACATTATTTGTTCTCAAGGAAACCCTGGCCAAGGGAAAACCCCAGTGGGGATGGTACCCACAAAGATCCACTAATCAAAAGTATCTTGTTAAGGATGTTGACCCTGTTAGGAGTCTATTACAAGCATATAGTGTATCAGTCCTGATTAAGGGACTATAGGCCTTGTTAGAAGCCTCAACCCTGTTAGGAGTTGTAGTACAAAATGTGATTACCAGATGAGCCCAGTGCCCAAACAAGTAATGTACAATATACATTGATTACAAAATAGGTTAAGGTACATAACCTTATACTTCTTGCATCAATATCACTTCACTACTCTTTCACTATCACTATTACATACGCTTCATATACTTCGCATCATATCACTTGTCCTTCTTTCTCAAAATAATACTGTTTCAATTACAATTACAATTACATTTACATTTATATCAATAGATTTATCCAAGATTTAACATCTAGGATGTCATCCATTTATATTTCTAAGTCATTATTTTGATAAACAAAATAATCCCTTAACTCTTTACTAGTTTTGTCTTCATATTCTGTCCTGTCGGCTTCACATTGTCTTCGGTAAAACTATCATAACTTCCTCCATAAATGCCGTACTGACTTGTTCTTTGAGATGGGTGATCAATGAAAATCATAGAGCCTATGTTCAAGTGCACAAGCACTAAGCTTACTCCAGTCAATGTTGCAAACAAAAATTGTGTCCAGGTTCACTGGTAAAACACTGTCTCACACTTAGACAAATTTGCAATGCGCTCTGCCATACTTGTTCTCTGACCTATGTGATCTTCATGTGGATCATATGTTGAAATAATGACAACATCTATGTAATCAACTTAGCCAAATTTCCAACAATCTCCCCCTTTGTCATTGGTGGCAACATATGAGAAAATTGGCTAAGTGTACAACTCAAAATCTCAAAATTGTTCAAAAATGTGGGCATAGTATAAAATACATACTATCCTTATAACTCCTCAAAAATTAATCCCTCTAATATAGTACTCCCCCTAAGAGTAACAACCCTTAACATATACTATCAATTTTGTTCTATATATCTCTCCCCCTTTGACAACAATGATAAAATAAGGTTGGGAGGGTCACAAAATTGTATCACAAAAATTTATACCTCAATTCATTTATTGCAAAGCTGGTAGGCTTGCAACACAATCTACAAAATCTGACTTCATGGCTTCTATCTCCTTCTCCCATGATTTCTTAATTGAATCTGCCACATTAAGTAGTGCGCTTAGTCCATAAGAAGCAATTTCACATGCTTGGAGGTTTTCAAAGTTAAATTTTTGAAAAGATGTCTTTGCTAAAAGACATTCTTCCAACTGTTCTTCAATTATGCTCAACTTCATAGAAGCATGCTCTCTCAAAAGAGTGTATCTTCTTAATTTCCTATCTTTCTCATCTTTCACACCTTTGATTTCATCATAAAGTTTTCTAACTTTCTTCTCAACATCACAGACCTTCACATTAGGGCTAGATAGAAGGTTTGTTTCATTCAGAATTTCTGCTTCCTTTAACTTTATCTTCCGATCTTCCTCAGCTGTAAAAGTTTTTGATTTTGTACACTGTATGTACAAAGATTTTCCTATTTCCAAATGCTTCCTCAAATCCTTGATACAGATATCAAGAGTATTGATATCATTTTTGATATTTTGACTGATGTTTAAAAGCATTCTAGCCTCATAGTCTATGTGTGCTTTCACTTTTGCAATATCAGCTAGGTTTGTGAATTCATTATCAAAGGTGCTCATTACCTTCTTTTCCTTCTCCATAGGGTCTGCTTCTGAAATTTGTGTAGTCACAATACTTTGTAACTTCTCATTTAGTTCCTTCAGACACCCTTCTTATTCTTACCAATGATTTTGTTCAAGGATGTAATCAGTTCCAACTGATCATCATTATCTACTTCTTTTCCCAAATGCTCAATCATAGATCTAATTTGAGTCTTCTTTCTAGTCTTAGGAGTAAGATTGATATCTTCTTTGGTGGGAATGGGAATTTTTTCTTCTGTAACTAGTGGCTCTACAATTATGGTCTCTGTAATCTCTTCTTCTTTTGTAGCTTCTCGTTCTTTAAAGGCTGAATTGTCAACAATGTTCTCCAAATTTTTGAATACATTTTCATCAGTATCCAAGGTGATTTTTGTACCTTCTACATTCATTGTTTCATCTTCAATATTAATAGTTGGAGAAGAGGGAATGTCCTCTTGTACTTCTCACCTACTTGCTCTACTGCAACTGATGATTCTCCAACATATTCTACCATAACCTTGATAATTGTATGTTTTGTCTCAGAATTTACTTCTTCATACCTGCCTCCCATAATCTAAATTATTCTCCTTTTGGTTCTCAGATGGGTGCTTAGGGTTTTCATGATCTAATTGAAATGCGCTTCATCTCTTATTTCACAAAGCTTCCTCACAATCTTTTCTCTGATAGCTGTCTCTTCCTCTGATGCTCCCTTCTTCCTATTCAGAAGTTTGTTATATAGATCATTAGGTATCTATTCTTGAATAGTATCAAACTTCTTGCCAGTCAATCTTATATATTTCACAACTGCATTCTCCAGATTAAGTCTATCAGTATAATCATAAAGATCATAATATTTGTTCATTCTTGCAAAGTCACCATTTTCAATAATATGTTCATTAAGCTTTTCAACTTTTGGTTTCCAAGCTTTCTTCTTAGTAGTGACATCACATTTAACTTCTACAATCTTTCTTGGAATAGGTTGCACTAGATTTTTATGTCTCTTTCCTGGTCTATTAGCACTTTCCTTAACTCTTTTTCTAGGTGTGGATCTAGTAGACATCTTTGTTTCTATTTTCTTCTTAGGTACTTCCACTTTCACCTTTACCTGTGATTCTTCCTATGGCACTACAATTGATGATAAAGGAGGGATAGACAAAACTTCCTTTTGTCCACTCTCTCTGATTGCTATTGTTGTCTTCTTTGCTACCAAAAACTCTCTCTCTGTCATTCCTGTATCTTTTAGGATTTTCTTAATGGTGCTCTCAACTCTCTTCTTGGACTGCTTCTCTTCAATTAGAATCTTTGCGGAGTTGAAGTTCTCCTCAAAGGTTCTAAACCTGTTACACTGAGTGTCCAACTTACACTTCAATAGTCTGCTAACATACTCTTCAGTCTCTACCTTAGATATTTCATAGCCAAGAGGGTCTATGAACTCTATTCTAGGTTCTACTACTTCAATATAGGTAAGGTCAGTATCCACCATAAAACATATATCATCTTTATATTTTTCAACAAGAGACTTAGGGATCCTTGATTTTCTAGACACAATATTCTGAAATGTCTTAATAACAAGTACTGCACTCTCATTAACACTATCAATAACATGCCTTCTGTATACTACATTGATCCTTTCCATTATAGTTTGTCCATGTTTCCAGTCATTTCCTATGGTGTAAGGAAATCTCCTCAAAAGATGAAAGAACATATATGTGATTAGGGATGAGAACCTAAACTGTGCATACCTAGTTTTCTTGATCTTCCCCAAGTTCTCAAACAATTGAATTCTAAGAATTTCACACATATCAACTAGTACCCTGTCAACACACATAAGATAAGCTAGATGTACCATTCCAGCTGCCATGTCATCCTCTCTTGAATTTGCACAAAACTTAGTAGTTAGGATCTTGCATAAGTATCTCACATCATCTTGTTTGATCTTACTAATCACAATTCCTCTACCATTATAGGATGAGTTTGTGTTGTCAATGACTATTTTCCTCATGTTTTTATCATTAAAAGGAATAGCTCCAGTCTTAGATAATCTAATGACTTCATGAATCAAATCAGCTATAATATCTATCACTCTATCTTCTAGCCAAAACTTTCCATTATGAATTCTACTCAAAATAATCTTAGTGCATTCTTCATTATCAAATTCATATTGTAATCCATATTTGACAATTTCATTATGTTCCAAATATTCAAAACTTTGTTTCAGTGTCATATCTTGATTGTAAATCTTTTGATATTCATCTATTAAATTACTATCATTTACTATCTCTAGTTTGCATCCAAGATAACTTCTGACATTCTCTAAATGTAATACTCCATCTGGTATGGATGATAATGCAAACCTAGGGTCTTCTTCCAAGGGTTCTACTGGTTCCCTTTTCAATTTAAGTCTATTCTTATCTCTGACATTGTGTATTAAGGAAACATCCATGATTTCTTCAAATTCCTTTACTGATTCAAAGATTTGTCAAGTAAAATACCTTAATTTCACAATTTTAGGGCTTGCGTAGATTCAACACAAAATTCTTCTCCAAATCCTTGCAAAATTATTTCTATCACTTTTCTTTGATCTCCTTGACACTTTAATTCACTTTGATGATCAAATAATACTGATCATAATCTTTTATTAATTCAATCTCACTTAGATCTAACATCGCATTCAACTCTTATGCTGCTTCTTTCCAAAAAGTTGTCTCTATTAACCTGCAAAACTTAGAACTTCTTGCGATCTCACAAAACATAATATTTTTCTTTGTGCTCTTAACCATAGCATTAGAACATCATACACTACCTTGCATTAACTACACAAGACTTAGTTCATCATATATCTACATCTATACTAAATCTAAGTTCCTATTCTACTGCAATTTACATGAATTAAGTACTTTGAGATAGGTCAGGTAAAGCTTCATTCTTACCTTTCAATACTTCACCTTTATGATTACCTTCAATGTTGAATATGTCTCCTTGATCTTTGCTTTTGATAAACTTCACTTCATCTGAATTACTACAGCATCCTTTCTAACTGTTACTAGCATCTTCATTTCTTCTTGCATGATTTCTGGGGTTAGGATTAGGATGAAAAACTCTATTGTTCATTCTACAAAACCTTGTTTTATGTCCAATCTTGTTGCATATCTAACAAACAATTCCATTGTTTCCATATCTTGGTCCAGGTTGATTGATTTGTGATCTACAGTTTCTAGCAATGTGTCTAACCTTGTTGCATCTATAACATACTACTCCATTTCTTCTGTTCATATCTTCAGTAGGTTTCTTATCTGCATTGTTAGTATTTCTAAACATTCTACTACCATCATTATTCTCAATAAATTTAGGTTTCCTACAATCAATAGCTCTATGTCCAAAACCATTACAATTGTAACAATAACCATTAAGAAGTTTAAATTGTTTACATGTGCAATCTCTCTTCATATGACCAATAGTATTACAATAAAAACATCTACCTTTGAATTCTCTTTGCAAACCTTTGGGTGATTCCTCTTGCTTCATTGATTCTTCTTCTTTAGGTGTATCTTCAGATTTGTTGATCTCATCAAGCTTCTTCTCATCCATGCTTGCAGATATCTTTAGATCTGGTTCCTTGCCTTCATCATTTTCTTTGAAAGTGTTGAATCCAAGACCAGTCTTATCATAGAATAGTTTCTGATAAGATATTTGTTCATCAATCTTCTCACTAGTTGAATATAGCCTTTCAAGTTGTTGTTTGGATTGAGTCAGTTCACCTTTCACAATCTTATTGTATTTCTCAAGTTCATCATACTGCAAATTGACTTTCTCAAGTTCAGATGTTACTTTAGAAAGTTTAGATTTTAGTCCTTCATTTTCAGTCTTCAGACTTTCATTTTCAGATTTCAGATTTGCTTCATTCTTGCCATTTCCATCTTTCAAAATAAGCTTCAAATTTGCTATCTTTAGTTCATGCTTAAGGATCTCATTTTATTTTTCCACATTGTCATCACAATCTTCAATAAAAACTTCAGATTCCTTTTCAAATCTTAGATCTTCCAATTTGTTTTTCAGTTTCTCAATGAGGTTCTTCGCATCATCATACTTTCTTTTCAAAGTATATTTTTCAATAGTAAGAAATTCAATCTGTTCAAGAGCTTCTTCAAGATTCTTCTATAGTTGATCCATATCCATATAGATCTTACTCAAGCTACTAGGCTTTCCTTGAATGATTCTTTTTTGAGTAACTAAGCTCTGATACCAATTGTTAGAAATAGGGAATACTGAGAGGGGGGGGTCAATCAGTATTCTACAAAATTTATCTTTTGCCCAATTATGGATATAATAGATTATCTTTATACATGCATAACATAAGAAGCTAAACAACATGCATAACAATAAAGAACTCATAACACATTATTTGTTCTCTAGGAAACCCTGGCCAAGGGAAAACCCCGGTGGGGATGGTACCCACAAAGATCCACTAATCAAAAGTATCCTATTAAGTATGTTGACCCTGTTAGGAGTCTATTACAAGCATATAGTGTATCAGTCCTAATTAAGGGACTATAGGCCTTGTTAGAAGCCTCAACCCTGTTAGGAATTGTAGTACAAAATGTGATTACCAGATGAGCCCACTACCCAAAGAAGTAATGTACAATATACATTGATTAAAAAATAGGTTAAGGTACATAACCTTATACTTCTTGCATCAATATCACTTCGCTGCTCTTTCACTATCGCTATTACATATGCTTCATATACTTTGCATCATATCACTTGTCCTTCTTTCTCAAAATAATACTATTTCAATTACAATTACAATTACATTTATATTTATATCAATAGCTTTATCCAAGATTTAACATCTAGGATGTCATCCCTTTACATTGTTAAGTCATTATTTTGATAAACAAAATAATCCCTTAACTCTTTACTAGTTCTATCTTCATATTCTATCCTGTCAGCTTCACACTGTCTTCGGTAAAACTGTCATAACTTCTTTTGTACATGCCATACTGACTTGCACTCTAAGATGAGTGATCAATGGACATCATAGAGTCTATTTTCAAGTGCACAAACACTAAACTTACTCCAGTCAATGTCACAAACAAAAATTGTGTCTAGATTCACTGGTAAAACATTGTCTCACACTTAGACAAATTTGCAATGTGCTCTGCCATACTTGCTCTCTGACCTATGCAATCTTCATGTGGATCATATGTTTCCATAATGACAACATCTATGTAATCAACTCATCCAAATTTCCAACAACATGTGCACATTACCGATAGATATTTTTGAGTACTTGGTGTGTATCATGCGACTTGATATTTTGTGGCCAATTCTCTGGATATAATGAGATGATATCTTTATAATTTTTTTAGTACTTGGCAAATATCATGTGACTTGATATTCCTAGTCAGACCATATCTTCGATATCATGATAAATGATATCTTCTAATCCTAATCATGTGTTTAATCTTCCCTGGCTAAGAGGGAGTATCGATGTTTTGTAGCTTTAGTTGGATAAACACTATGAATCAATACTAGTGAATTTATATGTATATATATATTTAGTATATATGAGATGTGTGTGTGTGTGTGTGTGTGTGTGTGTGTGTCTATATATATAATCATAATTGTCATTTATAATTAATTACATAATAATGAATAGACTATTGGAAACTACAATTGAAGCAATTGTTGTATTGTCATTGATGTCAAACCTTAACTAGTAAGACTATTGCTATTTAAGAAAGTACTATATCTATTTGAGTGTTGCTAAGGGGATAGGCAAGGTTGGTAACAACAACACCTAAGGAAAGGTTGAGTTATCTTGATACTACAATGAGTACTTGATTATGTGGCACAATGATAAGATAATGTATTATTTATCTAAGTAAGAATGAAGACTAAACTGGTAGGCTTAACTGAACAAAAGTGAAGAAATCTAGTTTAAGCCGAGTGTTGTTTGTGTCGACCGAGCTAGTATATGCCAAGTAAAATCAGTGTTGACCGAACACTAGTTAATTGTTGAGGAAGACAATATTAGCTGAGGAAATAACTTATGTGGTGACCGAGCTTTCTAGTGAAGACCAAGAAGTTGAACACAGTATTGACCGAGCGTCAGTATTTTGCATTTGAGGAAGAATTCAGATTTCTACCTGACATTGTTGAATTCTTGGATTATGTAAAATGTGTTGACTTTATTTATTGATTGTATGAAAGCATTTAATGCACTATAAAATGTTTTATTGTAAATCTTTAATAGATTCAAGATGTTTCTAAAAGGATAGTCGAAGAACATAATGTAGGACGGATTCAATAAATCTAACCTAACCCTAAGATCTATGAAGGAGATTAAGAGGCAAAAGATGTATTGACCTAATAGAGGTAGTATTAAGGAAACCTAAGCGAGAGGTTGTAGAGAGAAGTGGATGCTAGAAGTATTGTTGATGTTATTAACTATCTAAGAAGAAAAGGCTGAAGGAGAAGTGTTATGATTTCTTGAAGCATTTTGAGTAGATCAGTGATGGAGATGGAAAAGGTTCACAGTCAGTAAGCCAACATATGTGTACAGAATTGGATCTAATATTTGCAAAGTGAGTTGTAT
The DNA here is from genome assembly GCA_027943335.1 of Chamaecyparis obtusa. Lineage (NCBI taxonomy): Eukaryota > Viridiplantae > Streptophyta > Pinopsida > Cupressales > Cupressaceae > Chamaecyparis > Chamaecyparis obtusa. Next base: position 457,817 of record BSBK01003682.1, on the reverse strand, counting down.
GTTTCTCAGATCAATATTGCTGCTACTTTCTAACCATTGTAATAGTCAAAATCCTTTTAACAGAGGTTGACCTAACAATCATAGGTATAAATCCTTTGAACAAGGTTGCATTCTAATGGAGTGTATGTAAGTCCTATAACAAGGCACACTTTTAATAGAGTGGTTTAAATACTTTAACTAGATCACACCTGACAGTGTGTTTGTAACCTTTGACAAGGTTGGCTTTTCACCAAGCTCACTTCAGAAGAGTGAACATAATAGTAACATGTTACAAAGTGGTTTTTCCCTAATTTGGTTTCCACTATAAATCCTGGTGTTGATACTTGTGTGAATATTTTGGTTTGAACATTTCTATGTTTTACAAGTTAGATGCTATTGGATAAGTGGACTGCACTGTTATATGTTTCTGTTATGCAATTAGTAATGACCGAGTAGGTGTTGGTTATTAGATATAATTTATTGAAGAGTTTAAAGTTTTTTTTATACATTTGGACCTGAGAACAACTGATTCACCCCCCCCCCCCCTCTCTGTTGTTCTAAATCATATTAACATAGACATGTCCCATGAAGGGACATGTCTCTTCTTGGATCATTATTAATATAAATGGAAGAGATTGTTGCATTTGGAAAAAAACTTACTATACAGCCAGTGCTATTACATTTGCAACAATCCTAAAAACCTTAACACATGAGTATGAATAAGACATATTCTCTCATGCTAAAATAGACATAAAGGTAGATGTGGTGTGAAAATACACTCCTCAAGTTCAAATTGAAGGAGGAGAAAGTTCTAATGCTAGGTAACTAGGGTTAGATTCAAATAACACTAATGTGAAATCCAAAAATAATTATAATGACTTTAATAATCTTAACAAATCTTTGGAAGCAAACTCAACATAAATCATCTTGAAAGTTAATAACATTGATAATAATGCAGTGTTATCTCTTGAACCCTATGAATTTTTTCCCTTGATGCATCTTGAGATTATAGAATAGAGTGAATCCACATCTGCAAGATTATTATCCTTTGGTAATGACTGCACTCTAGCTTTCTATCTTAATGCTTGAGAACCCTTTACCTCTTCCACCAATACAAGTGTTACTATAACTGATAGTAATGTTGAAGATTGATTATCTGATGGAGCCAATGATGAAGATTGAACAAGATAAGATGACTACATGATGATATTAGAAAGATTATATCAGTTATTGTATTGTCATTGATGTCAAGTAATTGATTTTTGATTTATATTATGTTTCCATATCATTCGGTAATGATATAAGTTGAAAGAGTTAAGAAGAAGAATAAAAGAGATGTTATGAGGTTGTAGAAAATAAATGGGAAATTGATACAAATCATAAAATGATTAGATTATGTTGATATAATTATTTTTCACCTAAGATATGATTATGTCAAGTCGGTAAAGTGTGGTAATGAAGATTCAAAAACTTAGTAAGATAAGTTATTTTGGCTACTGAGTAGGTAAAGTCACTTGGTAAGGTAAAGAGAAAAAGGAAAAGTCACTCAGTAAAGGAAAAGGAACTCAGGATACCAAACAACAAAGAAATTTTTAGGCACCAAGTGTAGTTTAACCAAAATTCTAAAGAAGAACACCGAGCAAGGAAAATATATTAAATATGGATGGAATTAAACTTAATGATTAGCTATGATGAGATGGATGATCATGATGATGAGGAAAGTTAGTTACAAATATCTATGGTTATGAAAATTCAAGAAGAAGATCTATGGAAGGATCTAAGGAGCAAAAAGAGATGGAACAAGTTACTAGAAAAGTTCAAGTTCTTAGGTGAAAATGAAACATTTTATCAAGATTTGATTTCAAGGTATAATGAAATGAATGACCAAGATTGACTAAAGGAAAATGTAATAGATGAGATTAAGAGGAAAAAATTTTCTATATAAAGGATGATCTTATATGGACAAAGTGGCTGGAAAACTGAATAGTTGAAGGGTTACTGACTATTACAGAGGAGAAGGAACATAGAGATTCTGAGCTGGAAAATAGTGATTTGATTAAGTGTTTATGCTAGTGGATGATGAAGAAGTCAAGAGAAGATTGAAGAGTGAACAAAGGATCTGATATGCAAAGATAGTTGCAAATGCACCGGTCATTTTTATTACTATTGCTTACTAGCATTTGTAACAGAAAAATCTCTTTAAAGAGTGGACTTAAGAGTCTTATAGTAAATTGTTTAACAAGGTGACATTCCAAAGAGTGTTTTAAGGCCTCTAAAAAGGCCACTCCTAATAGGGTGAAGATCCTAATAGATTTGAGGTAAATCCCTTGACCGGGTCACACCTAACAGTGATTATTGTAATATTTAACTAGATTGGATCTTAACTGGCTGTACTTCAGAAGAGTATTTTTCTTAGTGGGTGACAATTCCCATAGTGGTTTTCCCAAAAGTTGGGATTCCACATTAAATACTGATGTTACATGTTGTGAATGATTTTTATGAATGTTTTATTGATTGCTATAGTTTATTTACTATTGTTGGTAAATAGTGAACTGTGTTGTTACCAAGTTAATTAGTGGAAATTATTTTTAGGTATTTTGGATTGGGGATTACTAATTCACCCCCCCCCCCCTCTCTATAATCCAACAATTGGTATTAGAGCTAAGTACTCTAAAGAGATAAGTTTAAAGACTTGATTAAAAGATCTAAAGATGTATAGGAGAGAGTTAGCTAAGTTGAATAAAGAAAGTTTCTCAACATGGAAAAGCATAATGTAATTGTATCTATCTAGAATTGAAGAAACTACCCTAAACTTGTTGGAAAATGATTAGACTCCACAAACCATCAAACCCTTGATAGTTGATGAGATGAAAGAAAAGAAATAACACAACTTAGTTATGATAGAGATTTCTTCTTCACTATTTGATGTTGAATTCAATGATATCAAAGACTACACAAATTCAAAATAGATGTGGGATACACTTACACTTATCTATGGAGGAGATCAACTTGTTCAAAAAGCTAAGGTTGATAGTTTGAGAGGAAAATATGATGAAATGAGAATGAAAGATGATGAGAACATCACACAATATAGTAGTAGAATCAAAAAAGTTGTTAGTTCAATTAGAGGTGCTGGAGGATCCTTGACCAATGAAGAAGTGGTGAGTAAAATATTGAGAACTCTATCTTCTAAGTATTCTATTAGATTTATTGCAATTCAAGAATTGAGATCTATACCAAACAATATTGTTACTCTTGAAGCCCTAATTGGTAAGCTGACTGCATTTGAGCTTAATAACTATGAAAATAGTCAGACGACCATAGAGACTTCCTTCAAGTCATCTTTGAGAATTCGAACATCAAGAAGAGAAAGAGAGAATCACATCAATTCACATGGAAAAGAGTATGACAACATCCTAACCAAAGAAAGAGAATAAGAAGAATTGGAAGAACAGTTGGATAATCAACTATCTAGAGGCAAAGGAAAGTAAAAAGGTAAGTTATCATTGAAATATTTTAGTTGTAATAAGATTGGGTATATTGTATCTAGATGTCTTGACAATGAAATAAATGATAAGAATGATAGAAGGGACAACCGACACCGAAGATTCAGATATTTTAAGGACAAAGGTAAAAAATCTTGTTACCTAGATGAGGAAGGTGTAACTAATGATGAATCTGAAGATATTGACAAAGAATATGAAGTTGTCTTTGTTGCAGTACAGGAAGGTTTGGATGAAGAAAAGTATGAAGATGAGAAATAACTTGTGTCTCATGCAAGTAAACTAGATCCTTGGATTATTGATAGTGGTTGTTCACACCATATGATTGGTGATATTGAAATATTTGAGAACCTAGAGGAATTTGATGGAGGATTTGTCAGATTTGGCAATGATGCTCCATGCCCTGTGAAAGGTAAAGGATCTATTGTGTTGAATGAGAATATGAAATGCAATGATGCATATTGGGTTAGAGGACTGAACTATAATCTATTGAGTGTTGCACAACTAAACAATACTGGCCACCAATTGCAATTTTAGAATAGAAAGGTGAAGATCTATGGTGTTGATGGAGACCTAATTGGAACTTCAGGACAATCAAGAGGTAATTTATTTTATCTTGATATTGATGCAAGTAGTTTCTTGTTTGTCAAAACTAAAGATTTATGGTTATGGTATAAGAGACCATGCCATGTAAATTTTGATAACTTGATCAAAGTGAGTAAGAAAAGCAGAGTAAGAGGTTTACCAAAATTGAGCAAACTTGATAATGTGATGTGAAAAGAATGTTAAATTGGTAAGATGACCAAGTCAAGTTTTCTAAGCAAATATTATTCTACAAATGGAATTTTTGAATTGGTTCATACTGACCTTTGTGGATCTATGAAAGTTCAAATCTATTATGGAGATCAGTACTTTATCTTGTTTGTAGATGATTATTCAAGAATGATGACCATTATGTTTCTAGAAGAAAAATCTGAAGCATTTCAAATGTTTAAGTGGTATAAGGCTAGAGTTGAAAAAGAAAGAGGTAAACATATGAAATGTTTGAGATCTGATAGAGGAGGTGAATTTATCTATGATGAATTTACTATCTTCTGCAATGAGCATGGAATCAAGAGACAAGTTATTGCACTGCGGACTCCACAAAAGAATGGGATAGATGAGAGAAGAAATAGATCTATTGTTGACTATTCTAGAACCTTGTTGATTGGTAGGAAGGTTGCACAAATTTTTTGGAGAGAAGCTATAAGCACTATATTCTATACTCTCAACCAAATATAGTTTAAAAAAGGTACAAACAAGACACCCTATGAACTATGGTTTGGACACACACTGAATGTAAGTCATTTCAATTTTTTTAGAAGTAAGTGTTATATACTGAAAGATGCCAGAAATTGAAATTTCAACTCTAAAGGTGATGAAGGAATATTTCTTGGTTATTCATTAAAAAGTAAAGAATATAAATGTTTGATCAATGCTACTAACAAAATTGTTGAAAGTGCAAATGTGAGGATTGATAAGTTTGCAAAAAGGAATGAAGAGGATAGTAAAAATGAACCTAATGATTATAATAGATTTTTCTATGTGCAAGATGGTAATTTGGTTGATACAACCAAGTGTTGGGATAGGAAAGATATAGTACTGAGAAGGGAGGGGTGAATCAGTACCCTCAAAAACTTTAACTGAATTAATAATATGCAATAGTAGTGTCTATCTAATCAACTGATTCCATGTTTGCAACATACATTCAAATAACTTGTAAATGTAAAGTGCATGAAAACAAAAAACAAATCATACATGAAATGTAATCACATGACATAAGTATTTTGGTTATGCATAAACCCTTGTAAGAAGGTAAAAACTATGGTGGGGATGACACCCACAAATTCTTCACTACTGCAGTAAATAGAGTATGTCATTTAAGGCTAGAAGTGTGATCACTTCTAGTAATCTTACCCTGTTAGGAGTAACTTAAGATTGATTAGATGTACCTTGTGAAAGGATTTTAGCAACACTAAATAAGTGTGCACTCAGTTAGGAGATTTACAACAGATGGTTAAGTATACTCTGTTAAGAGATTTAAAATCCCGCTATGATGGTTACAAGATAACATAAAATATATGCAATTGACATATTGTATTTATCTAAATCAGATCTATGAAATACTAAAAAGATTTCACCTTGATGTGTAGTATATTACTCTATGTTCTACTCGGTAGCCTTGTATGTTTATGATAAAACTGAATACTATCTCTGATAACTATTTTGTCATGCAAACCCTTGTCTGAATTTTGATGTCCTATGAGTGGCTTCTTCTTCATGATCTCCTTTTCATGTCTCTTCCTTATGTCAAAATGACATCAATTACAATTATATAAAAAATTTCTTTGACCTAATTAGTTTTACAACATCTTAGAAAACCTAAGATCTATGATGTACAAAAATAGCCTAGATCTAACTATTACATAGGAATCGTTACAACAATTAATGATTACATCCATAATAAATATGCCTTGATCTTGGTAAAACATTTATAGATTTGTGTAAACCATTTTCATAGAGATATGTGCCTTTACTGATTACTATGTCATTTCCTACTCAACTCAGTAAACATTGTATTCTCAGTTTGGTGAATAACCTGATGCTTGGTGTGTAGAATGCTCGGTGTTCATTGAGTTAGTGCTCGGTAAACTCTGATGCTTGGTAAACATAATCGGTTAAATCTATATCCATTTAAATTTTGATTCTTCCTTGTGACTTCTCACTGTGAAGAATTTATAAGTTCAACTGACTAGCTTCTTATAGCCCCTTATTCCATCATTTACTGACTAATCAACTTAGATTACCAACTGATCTTAATTGATACCGATGATAACCCTTAATGCTCAAATAGAGATAAAAATCTCCCCCTTTGGCATTAGTATCAAAACCATAATGTATATGTATTGAATCTAAAGAAAAATGTTCTAACTCCATATATACATATACTAACTCTTCATAAAAAAAATCTCCCTCAGTGCATGCTCCCGGTATATAGTGAAGTACATTGGCATATACATGATTTCCCCCTTTTTGAAAGTAATGCCAAAACAAAAATGTACTTACAACTTATAAAAAATGTGCTAGTGGGTTTTCTGCAATGAAGCCAAGAGGTTTTCCCATTCCTCTTTCAAGTTGGTAAGAGCAATGTGCTCAAGACCAACTTGTGCATACATATCAAATGTGTTCTCCAAAACTGATATTTATGGGGTAGCTACTAACACTTTATCCTTTTCAATCTGTCTTTCCATGATTTTTAAGTGAGGAAGCAACTTAGCTTGTAGCTCGGTGACTTGGTCACCTATTTTTTTTCTTCCTTAGGTCTTCTCTCAAGCGTTGTAACTCTTGTACTTTTATGATGTGCTTTGGAAAGCATTTGGCTTGGTTAGAGAAGCATTTTCACTGGCTAATATTTTTGCATCTAGCTTCTTGATCTTCTCACTAACCTCGGCAGTGAATGTTTCCATAGTGCATAGCTTAAACAAAATTTGCATTATCTTCTGAGTTATTTATTGTAGCTCGGTTATAACCTCAAAAAGTTTTACCTTATTTATTGTCACTTCTTGGCTGATCTTCTTGACAAGTTTCATTTGAATTTTTTACTTCTACCCTTTCTTCTATCCATTTCTCAGCATCTATGTCTAGGGCATTGATATAATTTGTAAGAGTTGCAAGTGTTGGAAACAATTGTCTGAAGAAAATTGCTACTCAAATTATGTATTGTCTTTGATGTCACACAATGTCATAGTCTGCAACATTCAGTTCCTACCGAGCTCAGTCAGTCTGCCTGATAGTAAAATTAGTGCTTACCGAGTTCACTCGGTTATCAAAGAAAAATCAGCATGTACCGAGTTCGCTCGGTTATCAAAGAAAATTCAGTGTTTACCGAGTTCAGTTGATTGTCAAAGAAAAGTTAGCATTTATCGAGTTCAGTCAGTTATCAAAGAAGAAGGATTATTAGTGTTTACCGAGTTCCCTCGGTCTCTGAAAGATTGTAGAAAGTTATGGTCACCAAGCACTGTCGGCCCTTGAAGGATTTTTGCAAATAAAGTTTTCTTAATTCAGCCGACTGTTATACTAAGTAATGCCAATTTGAAAAATCTAAAATCATATAAATAAAAGGTCAAATGTGAAAATAAAATATATACACAGTAGAAGATATATAGAAGAAAGATAGGAAAGGTGTGTGCAAATTTGTGAAGGATGATCAGATATCCTTGAGGAGCAGCAGAGATATATTCGATCAGGAAGGATCACACTTATATAGAATAGAGATCTGTAATCAGAAAGGTAGTTGCATTATTATACAGGTCATTTTCATTGTTACCTTTTTATCATTGTAACAGTGAATTCTAAATCTCTTAACCGAGTTGGTTTAACAACCATATTGTAAATCCTCTAACAAGGTGACAATTCCATTGAATTGTTTTCAAGACTTCTTACTAGGCCACTCCTAGCAGGGTGATTAAATCCTCTAACAAGGTCACACCTAACAGTGTGTTTTGTAACCTTTTACCGGGTTGGCTTCTAACCGGGCATCACTTCAGAAAAGTGAAAAATAGTATCTAGATACATTGGTGGTTTTTCCCATATTGGGTTTCCACATTAAATTCTATGTCTCTTGTGTTCTTAATAGTTATCTTAATCATATACAAGTGCTGATGAATATCTAAAGATAATTTACTAATACTTTCTGCATCTACAAAGTTACTGCAATCTATTTACCGAGTGTTAAATAGATAATATTCATTAAGATATCCTAAGGGATCTGGAAAGAAATAATTGTTAAGTGATTTATGGTTGATTGATTCACCCCCCCCCCCCCCCCCCCCGTCTCAGTCACTTCATCCATATTCCATCAATTGGTATCAGAGCTTTTGGTGCTTGCAGGAAGGGTTTCAAGGACCTAAGCTAAAGATTAGGATGTCTTACAAGAGAGAAATTCCAAAGCTCAACAGAGATAACTTTTCAGCATGGAAGGTCTCATGAGACTTCATCTAGCTTCCATTGGTGATTCAGGATTCAAATACATTGATGAAGAATACATAGTTCCTACTGGCGCATTGACTATTGAAGACATTGTAGAGAAAAAGAATCATAACACCATGATGATAGACATTGCATCAGCTCTCAGCTATGACGAATTTGATGAAATTAAAGAATGCACTACTGCATATGAAATGTGGATCAATCTGAAGAAAATATATGGTGGTGATGCAAATGTGAAAAGAGCCAAAGTAGAAAGCCTAAGAGGATAGTTTGACAAGATGAATATGAAAGAAGATGAAAACATTGCAAAATATGTTGAAAGGATCAAAGCAAGTGTTAGTGCAATTAGAGCTTCTGGAGGAACAATCTCTGATGAAACTATTATAAGCAAGGTACTTAGAACATTACTCCCTATCTATGCAATAAGAGTATCAGCTATTCAAGAAAGAAGATGTGAAACAAACCACAATATAACTTTGGATGCTTTAGTTGGAAGATTGATAGCCTTTGAATTAGACAACTATGACAACTATGTTCCAAATTCCAAAAATATTGAGTCAGCATTTGAGGCCAAGGTTTCACTAAGGAAGAACAAGAAAATAAAAGAAGTTCAGTCAGAAAGTGAAGAAGTATTAGAAGAAAGTTCTGATAGTGATCTTGAAATTGTAGAAGCATTACTTGCAAAGAGGTACTCTAAAGGGAAAGGTAAATATAAAGGTAAAACTCCTTTAATCTATTTTTCATGTGAAGAAATTGGACATATTGCAGCTAGGTGCCCAAACAAGAAAGCCAAGGAAGAGAAGAGAAGTCACAAGTACTATGGCAAAAAGAATTTCAAATCATTCAAGGACAAAGGTAAGAAAACATGTTTCATGGCTAAAGATTCTGATGATAGTGAAGAAGAAATTGTCTTTATTGCTATAAAAGATGAATCTGATGATGATGAAGATAAGATGGCACTTATTTCTCATATAAGCAAAGATGATATATGGATAATAGACAGTGGATGTTCACACCACATGACTGGTGACAAGACAAAATTTGAATACCTAGAAGACTGTGATAGTGGCAATGTAAGATTTGGAAACAATGAACCTTGTTGTATAAAAGGAAAAGGAAGAATCTCATTAACCAAAGAACTCATATGTGATAATTCTTATTGGGTTGAAGGACTAAAACATAATGTTCTAAGTGTAGCACAGCTAATCAACACTGGTTTCAAGGTTGAATTCATGAATAGTCAAGAAAGACTACTGGATGAAAAAGGAAAACTCATTGGATCAGGCAAACAAACAAAAGGTAACTTATTTTATCTTGATCTAAGTGAATATTCATGTTTTATTGCTCAAATTGAAGAAAGTTGGCTATGGAACAAAAGGTTATGTCATGTGAATTTTGATAACATGATAAAAATAAGCAAATTCAAGAAGGTAAGAGGCATTCCTACTTTGAAGAAACCTGATACTGGTCTATGTAAGAATTGTTAGATTGGCAAAATGAGTAAAACTAGTTTTAAGAGTAAAAACTATCAGTCTAAAGAGATTTTGGAAATTGTGCATACTGATTTATGTGGACCTATTGGAATACAAAGCTATACTAGAGATACATTCTTTATTCTTTTCGTTGATGATTATTCTAGAATGATGACTGTTATGTATTTAAGAGAAAAGTCAAAAGCATTTGAAAAGTTCAAATGGTACTTGGCAAGAGTGGAAAAGGAAACAAGGAAAAGATTGAAATGCTTAAGATCAGACAGAGGTGGTGAATTCATCTCCCATGAATTTAACAACTTTTGCATTGAAAGAGGAATCAAAAGACAGGTATCAGCTCCTAGAACTCCTGAGCAGAATGGAATAGCAAAAAGAAGAAACAGATCTATTATGGATTGTGCAAGGACTTTAATGATAGAAAAGAACATCACCATAAAGTATTGGAAGGAAGCTATCAGCACTGCAGTTCATACCTTGAACCGAGTACAATTGAAGAAAGACACATTCAAAACTCCTTATGAGTTATGGTATGGCTATAAACCCAATGCAAGTTACATGAAAGTATTTGGTAGCAAGTGTTATATCTTAAAAGAATCCAGAAGAAATAAATTTGATGTGAAAAGTGATGAAGGAATATTCCTAGGATATTCTAGCAAAAGAAAGGCATACAAATGTCTGAACTTGTCTACTCACAAAGTCATAGAAAGTATACATGTAAAAATTGATGAGTTTGCAGAAAAGACTGAAGAAGAAAGCAAAAGGGAACCTGAGAACTACAGGAGATTCATTTACATTGAACCTGAAACACTACTAGACACAACTATCAATGAGGAAACTATATCTACCGAGCCTAGCACAGTAACTGATTCACAGGAAGAAGTTCAAACTGAGTCACAGGAAGAAGTTCAAACTAAGTCACAGGAAGAAATTCAGACCGAGTCTCAGCCTGAAGCTACCGAGCAAATATCTACCGAGCCTGAGCAACCTGAAGAAGAGATCCTAGAAGACAACAACATGACACATTCAAAAAGCAAGGAACCTATACTAGCCAAATATGTCAGAAGACATCATACACCAGATCAAATCATATGGTACTATGACAAGAAGCAAGCTAAAAGGTACATGTCTGCTTACTGATTTTGAACCTAGAAATATCAAAGATGCATTGAAAAATGAAAGTTGGATTGAAGCAATGAATGAAGAATTAGAACAAATACAAAAGAACAAAACATGGACTCTTGTACCTAGACCTAAAGATAAGAATGTAATTGGAACAAAATGGGTATTCAGGAATAAGCTGAATGAAGATGGTCAAGTATCTAGAAACAAAGCTAGATTGGTATGTAAAGGCTATTCTCAAGAAGAAGGTATAGATTATAGTGAAACTTTTTCTCCTGTTGCAAGATTAGAAGGTGTAAGAACTCTACTTGCTTATGCAGCACATAAAGGATTTAAGGTATATCAAATGGATATAAAATCTGCATTTCTCAATGGAATTCTTGATGAAGAAGTCTACATTGAAAAATCTGAAGGTTTTGTTGATCCAGATAAAAAAGACATGGTCTGCAGGTTACACAAAGCATTGTATGGATTGAAACAAGCTCCTAGAGCATGGTATGAAAGACTCCATAACTACCTGATTCATATTAATTTCAAAAGAGCCAATGATAACAGCAATCTGTATATTAAAGAAGGACCGGATGACAAAATTGTATTGGAAGAAATATTTGTAGATGATACTATATTTACAGGGAATGATGATCAGTGCAAAGAATTTTCAGAGCAGATGAACAAAGAATTTGAAATGTCTATGTTTGGTTTAATAAAATTCTTTGTTGGTCTTCAAATTCAGCAAAGCAAGGATGGTATATACATTACTCAATCTAAATACATTAAGGAAATACTTAAGAAGTTTGGTATGGAAGATTCAAAACTAGTTGGTACACCCATGTGTACTGGACTAAAACTTACCAAAGATGATGATTCAAAAGAAGTAGATCAGACCTTATACCGATCTATGATTGGAAAATTGTAGTATGTAGTACATACAAGACCTGATATTGCCTTAGCAGTCGGTATAGTAGCTAGATTCTTAGCAAAACCTAAGGAAAATCATATGATGGCAATTAAAAGAATCTTAAGGTACTTAAGAGGAACTGAAGAATATGGTTTGTGGTATAAATTTGGAGGCAATCTAGACTTAAAAGTGTTTACTGATGCTGATTGGGTAGGGAACATTGATGACAGAAAAAGTACAAGTGGTGGAGCATTTTTTCTTGGAAAAAGACTGGTATCCTGGACCAGTAAAAAGCAAAATTGCACATCTCAATCCACAGCTGAAGCAGAATATGTTGCTGCTGCAGTAAATTGTTCAAATATTGTTTGGTTTAAACAGTTATTACAAGGTATGAAGGTTGAAATCAAAGAACCAATTGTTATATTTTGTGACAATAACAGTGCAATAAACATTTTGAAGAATCCAGTAATGCATTCCAAAACCAAGCACATTGCTATTAAATATCACTTTGTCAGAGAATTGGTGCAGGACAAGAAAATCAGATTAGAATATATTCATACAAAAGAGCAGATTGCAGACATTTTCACCAAACCATTACCTAAGGATGCATTTGTGTATCTAAGAGGTAAGTTAGGGGTCATTCCCCTATCCGAGGCTCACTAAATATAGTTTTAGTGATGAATCAACTAGAACATGATTGAAAATCAACATGTTGATGCAGCATATTCAAGGAATCATTGCATATGAATCAGTACTTGAGGTACATTAGTTTACACCAGTAATATGTGAATTGTCTTTGGCATGTGTTGTCAAAGAGGGAGTGTTTGCTATGTCTTTGCTATTACTTCAAGAAATTTTCAATAGTCAGAGGAAGAGTTTTCAAGAAATAGGAAGTTTACTGACAGAGGGAGATTTGAATCTAAACCGAGCTAATTCTTTCAAAATTTCTTATGCTATGACATATTGTGTTGCCATCAATGCCAAAGAGGGAGATTGTTGGAAACAATTGTCTGAAGAAAATGATACTCAAATTATGTATTATCTTTGATGTCACACAATGTCATAGTTTGCAACATTCAGTTCCTACTGAGCTCAGTCGGTCTGCCTGATAGTAAAATTAGTGCTTACCGAGTTCACTCAGTTATCAAAGAAAAATCAGCATGTACCGAGTTCACTCGGTTATCAAAGAAAATTCAGTGTTTACCGAGTTCAGTCGATTGTCAAAGAAAAGTTAGCATTTACCGAGTTCAGTCGATTATTGAAGAAGAAGGATTATTAGTGTTTACCAAGTTCCCTCGGTCTCTGAAAGATTGTAGAAAGTTATGGTCACCGAGCACTGTCGGCCCTTGAAGGATTTTTGCAAATAAAGTTTGCTTAATTCAACTGACTGTTATACTAAGTAATGCCAATTTGACAAATCTAAAATCATATAAATAAAAGGTCAAATGTGAAAATAAAATATATACACAGCAGAAGATATATAGAAGAAAGACAGGAAAGGTGTGTGCGAATTTGTGAAGGATGATCAGATATCCTTGAGGAGCAGTAGAGATATATTCGATCAGGAAGGATCACACTTATATGGAATAGAGATTTGTAATCAGCAAGGCAGTTGCATTATTATACAGGTCATTTTCATTGTTACCTTTTTATCGTTGTAATAGTGAATTCTAAATCTCTTAACCGAGTTGGTTTAACAACCATATTGTAAATCCTCTAACAAGGTGACAATTTCATTGAATTATTTTCAAGACCTCTTACCAGGCCACTCCTAGCAGGGTGATTAAATCCTCTAACAAGGTCACACCTAACAGTGTGTTTTGTAACCTTTTACCAGGTTGGCTTCTAACCAAGCATCACTTCAGAAAAGTGAAAAATAGTATCTAGATACATTGGTGGTTTTTCCCATATTGGGTTTCCACGTTAAATTCTATGTCTCTTGTGTTCTTAATAGTTATCTTAATCATATACAAGTGTTGATGAATATCTAAAGATAATTTACTAATACTTTCTGCATCTACAAAGTTACTGCAATCTATTTACCGAGTGTTAAACAGATAATATTCATTAAGATATCGTAAGGGATCTGGAAAGAAATAATTGTTAAGTGATTTATGGTTGACTGATTCACCCCCCCCTCTCAATCACTTCATCCATATTCCATCAATTTTGCAAGTTGGTCCAAAATAGGTGTATCTTCATTTATTTGGATGTCGAGAACAACCTTCTAAAGAATGTCTCTTACATCCTCTAAAATCTACTTGCTTTTACTCTTCTTCCTAATTTTTTCTTGTACTTCCTTTATGGTACACAATTCTCCATAATTTATCAATTCCTTGGGGTCCAAAGTCCTTGGGTTATAGTCTAGAATTTCAATTACTTCATCCAAGGTGACTTTCCCTTTACCATGGTTCTTCTTTTTCTTGGTCTCCCATGGTGAAGACTTAACAAATAGTATAAGGGATTTTACCTCTTTATGTGACTTGTCTTGATCGATTGACACTATTTAATCCTTCTTTTGCTGCTTAGTGACCCGAGTCTTGGTCAATTGGGTTGGAACCTCTAATGTAGTGTTGGTGGGTATGGTCTTGGTGGTCTCTGCAGGCTTAGGATCTTCCTATGCCTGTGTGTCAGCCTCTTTCTCCTTAGGCTCATTTGTCTCTATCATGCCTTGTGTGCTTGTTCCTTTCTCCCCTTTTGTATCCTTCTATTGCTTGAGGATTGAGCCTTTGGGTTCCTTTTGTGTTATGATTTCAACTGCTTGTACCAATATAGGAAGGTCACCCAATATAATACTTACTATTGTCTCAGTGGGGGCTTGTTCTTCTTGTTGAGCTCTAGCAACAATAATCTCCTCATCATCTTTGACATTTTTAGGGTCTCCATTAGTAATTTCCTCTATAAATAAATCATTTGAACCATCATTGATTCCATTTATTATTACCTAATCGGGTGCATCTTGGTTTATATCTTGTTACTCAATGGCATCAGTAGTATTAGGAACCTCATTGTTTGATAGCTCAATGGGGTCCTTAGTTTCCAGATCTGCATCATCTACATGGATGCCTTTTCCTTTCCTTTTAGTCTTCCTATTGGGTATTATGGCCAAAGCCATCTTGTCTACCTCAGCTCGGGCTTGTAAAATAGAAGACCATAACAAATAAATATTCTCATTAATTTCCACCAGATTTTCATCAAGTATTTGTAGTGCTATTCTTTTCACTAGAAATCTCTTGGAATATATCTTCATCAATTCCTCAATCTCAGGGACTTTCAATGTTGGCATCACCATTACTAGGGATTGTTCCCTCATTCTCTTCTCAGTGCTTAAAGCATAAATCCATCTAGCTGATATTTTATCATATAAACATTTTGGTAAATACTTGGAAAACTCTATGGGTATCTTCTTGAATTTTATCATCATCTGTATTACTGCTTCTTCTATCTTGTTTTGATCCTCGGTTGACAAATGTTCAAACTGACTTATTTTTGGGTTGCTAAGACCTCTAGTGTCTATTATATTTTCTACAACCTCATCAATTGAATGATCCTTAAGCACAAAAACCTTAAATTGATTTATGTTGTCTTCTTCTTCTTCATTAATATCATATTTTCGTCTTATCATCTTCCTTCTTTTCTTTGGTTCCTTGGAGGTAGCTTTAGTACCTCTCTTCTTCTGATAAGTTTTTGTCAGTGTAGGCCTAGAAATTTTCACAACTCATTTCTTAAGTGGTGGTGAAGTTGTAGTTGTAGACCTTGTTCATTCCCTAGTTTTCACTTCTACCTACTTATTCTTAGGAGTGGGCTTAACCAGTGTAGATTTTGCATCTTTTTTAGACTCGGTTGCCTCATCATCATATCTTGTGTCAAAAATAAGTGACTAACCTTCAGTTGCTACCTCAACCGAAATATTCTTAGATTCTTTTTCATCATCTCCAAGATTTTGAATCAATTTATTTATCATTTTTCTAGATTTCTTTGTGATTTTACCAATAACTAAATCTATTTTTATTCTTTGTTTCACTTCCTCATAGGTTCCAAACCTAGTAGGTTTAGGATCCTTAGGATTTTCTAGTAAAGCCTTGATTGACCCAAAGGCTCATTCAATGTCAATTTTGTATCCCAGTGTAACTTCCTTTATCAGTGTATAATTTGTATCCACTAGGAAATAGATGTCATATTCATATTCTTCTACTAATTGTCTCGGTATTCTACTCCTTGTATTCATCCTATCCTTGAATTGCTCAAAATAAATATCCACCATGCTCACAAAATTATCACCCAAACTCTTTATCAAATCACTAATTTGTAGTGTCACAGGCTTGTTGGTAGTCCAGTCAGCATAATCGATTAAAGGGAAAAAAAAAATTACATAAAAGAATATACAAAGTAATAGTGATCCAAACTTACACATGTTGGATTTCACTGACTGAATAGTCTTCATATTCTCCTCAACTTGTTTTAACAACAACTCGGCGAGGTCCAACTGAAATCCCCTTTTCACCATTTTGAATGCAATATCTACCACTCCACATGGTATACTATTGGGTCTTCTTGATTGAAATTTTTTATATCCAATTACATAAGCACCAAACCTTGTTTTAGGATCCATGATTGTGTTAACTTTCAATCCTCTACCATCCCATTCTTCTCCAGTAGCTTTTTCTAGCTCAATTCTTGATGTACTCCTTAGAGCTTTGACTTTGTCAGTGGTAGGGTATCCTGTTACTACATGTATAATATCCTTCATGATTTTCACAGGCTCATCTAGCCATAGTTTCTCATCATGAAAATTATTAAGACAATTATTATCCACTCATTCCTAAAAACCTTTGGAAAATGTAGAGAATTTGTCAAACCTTTGAATCTCAGATGTTCATGGTCATCCTTCAATTTATCATTATCACTTATCTCTTGATATGTAGCAATAAGCTCAAAATCATCAATCTCTCTGATCTTACAGTGAATGTAGGAGCGTATGTCTTCAACTAGCAAAAGCCTAGGTGGTTTGCTAAAAAAAAATCTGATTTTGTCAGTTTGCGAAGAAACTTCAGGGTGAAGTTTTTACTTTAGCTCATTACATGTAGAATAAATGAATAGTCTTACTTCCTCCTCATCTACATTCTTAGATGTTTTAACTTTAGACGCTAACACCATTGTTCTTCATTTATGGTTTTAGAAAGTATCAAATAAACAGCTTGGTGAAGATAACACTTACTTGTAACAATGATGAAAATGCTTGAAATCCTTTAAATCTTTGCTCAAATTCTCTGAAATTATTTTTCTCAAATTCACTCTATAGACTCTTATCTCTCTATGATCGCAGTGTAAAAAATAAACAAATTCCACCATGTATTTATAGCATTTTCAATTTCCCACTCAAACCTTTTTTGCAATAAATTCTTGACCTAACATGGCTCGGTGACAATTGTCACTCTCAATGTATACCATGAAATAACATAAGCTCAGTTAATACATGAAATTTCACTCAATTAATACTGGCACTTGGTTAACCTTGTTGATAGTTACCGACTAGCAAATTCTCACTCGGTCTAGCATATATTGACTTGGAATACTTAAAGCTCAAAACATGTAAAACCATAATGCATCTTAATTCATGCAGATTTGGTATGTGAACACTTGATATAAGGAGATGTATGGTAGATATAACTAATTATAATTATCAATTACATACATACCTTTTTAGCTTAGGTGGAGATGGCGATGTCACCCAATCGAATAGACAAGGTTTCACTAACTACATTTCTTGACTCAGCATTATCACCTAATGCTTTTCTCTACATATTATTTCTTATCCTCATGATATCTTCAATTGTATTACCATTATCATAGATTTTTGTCTCTGGTGCTCAGCCTATGCAATCTTTACTTTAAGTGACCGACCTTGTGATAGTGTAAACATGCCATACCAGTACTTGTCTAGCTACGAGATCTACCTCTCTAGTTCTTCCTCATGCAGTTAGCCATAATATGTCCATATCATCCACATGTTGTATAGTTAACCCATGTGTTATAATCCTAAGTATAAGCACTACCTTGTCTTCTCAGTTGATAGGTCTTGTTTTGTCCTTTCGGTGTCCATACTTGCTTCATATTTTTTCTCCATTCTTATGAGGTATGTCCATGCATGTTTAAAGTAAGATAGTGTTTCTCCATGTAGGGTTTGTTAGGAGTCCTATTCAACTTAGATATGAACTCATGTGCTTGATGTCTATACTTTTTACAACTATAACAATGACCATTAAACTTAGGAGTGGTTTTAGGATTACCTTTTTCTTTACTCCTGCAAACATTTGATGTGTGGCCCAGTTTACCAAAATGATAGCATGATAGTTTCTTAAGTCTTTGAATATTTTAGGTGTTCATATGTTCATCTTTCTTAGATGATTCTCCTTTCTCGGTATAACCTAATCCAATAGTAATTCCAAGTCCTCTTTGACTGACTAAAAATTCATCAATTTTATTGGAACTATCTTCAGTTTTCTTAATCATTTCATTATGTCATTGCTGCATTTTTACTTCATTTTTCACTCTTTCATTTTCTTCTCTGATTTCACCAATGTCTTGAAGTTTTCTTATCATTTCACTATTCACTTAGATGATTTCCTGACTTACAACAACCATCTGATTAGATATCTCAAAGTGATGCTCAGTAAGTCTTAGTATCTCATATTCTTTCTCTTGTAGTTTCTCAGTCATTTGTCTTCTGTCTTCAACAACCAAATTTATCTTTTGTTTATCCTATCTAGCATTATTCATCACATCAATCATTCTTACCATTTGTGCTTCTTGAACGATCTACAGGGATTTAAATTTTTCATTTAGATGAAAATTTTTCTCAGATAAATCAAATAAACTTCCTTCAGATATGTCAGATATATTGCTTGATCCAGATCTAGTATTCTCAAATGGGTCATTGATATCTTCTTCATGATAATCAGTCTCATATTGCTGAATAGCCATATCTTTTCTCTGAACCAGTAACTTCTTCAATTCATCCCTTTCTTGTTTGTATTGTTCAATAAAGATTTGCATCTGAATCTTTTGATTCTCAATTGTCTTGTCCAACTTATATCTTTCCAACCTGAGATATTTCCTCTTCAATGATTAAACTTCCAAATAAGAGATCTAGTTCTGATATCAATTATTGGGATAGGAAAGATATAGTATTGAAAGGGGAGGGGTGAATCAGTACCCTCAAAAAATTTAACTGAATTAACAATCTACAATAGTAGTGTCTATCTAACCAACTAATTCCATTGTTTGCAAAATACATTCAAATAGCTTGTAAATGTAAAGTGCATGAAAACAAACAATAAATCATACATGAAATGTAATCACATGACACAAGTATTTTGGTTACGCAGAAACCCTTGTAAGAAAGTAAAAATTGCGGTGGGGATGACACCCACAAATTCTTCACTACTGTAGTAAATAAAGTATGTCAGTTAAGGCTACAAGTGTGATCACTTTTGGTGATCTTACCCTATTAAGAGTAACTTAAGATAGATTAGATCTACCTTGTGAAAGGATTTCAGAAACACTAAATAAGTGTGCACTCAGTTAAGAGATTTACAACAGATGGTTAAGTCTACTTTGTTAAGAGATTTACAATTATTCTATGATGGTTAAAAGACAATAGAAAATATTTGCAATTGATAACATGTGTTTGTCTTAATCAGATCTATAAAATACTAAATAGATTTCACCTTGACGTGTTGTATATTACTCTTTTTTATGCTCGGTAGCCTTGTATGTTTCTAATAAAACCGAATACTATCTTTGATAATTGTTCTGTCATGCAAACCCTTATCTGAATTCTGATGTCATGTGAGTAGCTACTTCTTCATGATCTCCTTGTCATGTCTCTTCCTTATGTCAAAATGACATTAATTACAATTATATAGAAAATTTCTTTGACCTAATTAGGTTTACACCATCTTAGAAAACTTAAGATCTATGGTGTACAAAAATAACTTAGATCTATCTATTACATAGGAATCATCATAGCAATTAATGATTATATCCATAATAAATGTGCCTTGATCTTGGTAAAATGTTTATAGATCCCTGTAAACCATTTTCATAGAGATATGTGCCTTTACTGATTACTATGTCATTTCCTGTTCAACTCAGTAAACACCGTATTCTCAGTTTGGTGAATAAATTGATGCTCAATGTGTAGAATGCTCATTTTTAATTGACTCAGTGCTTGGTAAACTCTAATGCTTGGTAAATATATTTGGTTAAACTTGTATCCATTTAACTTTTGGTTCTACCTTGTGACTACTCGGTGTGAAGACTTTGTAAGTTCAACCAACTAGCTTCTTATATCTCCTTATTCCATATTTTACCAACTAATCATCTTAGATTACTAACTGATCCTATTGGTACTAATGACAACACTTAATGCTAAAATAGAGATAACACCAATCAGCAACGAGAAGGAGCCGATGAGAAAAATGAGCCTCCACTAAGAGATGAAAACAATGATGATCAGTCTTTGGAACATGTGTTAGAAAAATATGTGAGGAGACACCACTCACAGAGCATAATTATTGGAGATAAGAATGCAAGAATCATGACAAGAAGTACGTTGAAAGATAATACATGTTTGATTTATAATTTTGAGCCTAGACTAGTCAAAGATGCACTAGAGAATGAAGACTGGATGAATGCTATGAAAGAAGAAATTGACCAAACTGAAAAGAATAACATATGGTCACTGGTATTGAGACCTAAGGACAAGAATGTAATAGGAACAAAGTGGATTTTTAGAAATAAACTCAATGAGAAATGATATGTGATAAGAAATAAAGCAATATTGGTATGCAAAGGATATGCACAAGAGGAGGGTATTGATTATGGTGAAACATTTTCCCTATTTCTTGATTAGAAGGTGTAAGAATATTTCTTGCATATGCTACCTACAAAGGATTCAAAGTTTATCAAATAGATGTTAAATCTACATTTCTGAATGAAATTATTGAAGAGGAAGTCTATATTGAACAACCTGATGGATTTGTTGATAAGAGAAAGAAGAACATGGTCTGCAAATTACACAAATCTTTATATGGATTGAAGTAGGCTCCCTGAGCATGGTATGAAAGGCTACACTCTTACCTAGTTAAGATTGGATTTGAAAGAAATACTAATGACAACAATTGTATTTGAAATGTGAAAGTTCTGATGAAATCCTAATTGGTAAGATATTTTTTGATGACATTATATTTGGTGGTAATGACATAATGTCTAAGTCATTCACTAAGGAAATGAGAAAGGAATTTGAGATGTCTATGATTAGTGAGATCATATTCTTTACTGGATTTCAAATTCAACAAGTTAAGGATGGGATCTACATCACTCAATCAAAGTATATCAAGGAGATTTTGAAGATATTCAATATGGAAGACTCAAAACTAGTTGGAACACCTATGACTACTAGTTGTAAATTATCAAAGGAAGATGATATAGAGGAGGTGAATGAAAATATTTACTAATCTATGATTGGTAAACTACAATATGTTGTACATAGCTAGCTAGATATTTCACATTCAATGGGTATTGTTGCAAGGTTTTCTACCAACCCAAAGGAAACACATTTGTTTGTAGTAAAGAGGATATTCAGATATTTGAAAGGGACTGAAGATTTCAGTCTATTATACACAAGAAGAGGAAATTTTGATCTTAAAGTATATACTGATGCTGATTAGGGAGGAAATATTGATGATAGGAAAAGCACTAGTGGAAAAGTTTTCTTTTTAGGAGAAAGGCTAGTGACATGGCTAAGCAAGAAATAGAGTTGTATTTCACAATCTACTGCTGAAGTTCAGTATGTTGCAAAAGCTATGAATTTTTCTAACATTGTATGGATTAAAAAACTACTGGAAGGTATGCATTAAGAGAGTACTAATCCTATTACAATCTATTGTGATAATACCAGTCCTCTAAATATATCAAAAAATCCAGTGATGCATTCCAAGACAAAGCATATATCAATTAAATATCAATACTTGAGAGAGAAAGTACAAGTTAAGCATGTGACATTGGAGTATGTGAACTCAAAAGAGTAGATAGCTGACATATTTACTAAACCATTACTGAAGGATTCTTTTGAGTATCTATGAGGTAAGTTAGGGATTCTTCCCCTATCTAATGTACATTAAGGAAATATGCATGCTGCATCAATTCATGAACTCATCAAAATATCTATTTTGTGAGTTGATTCTAGTATTTCACTCTTTAGGTGAATCCTGAAGTTGTGAAGGATGTTTATGATTGCAATGGAAAATCTATACACATGAGGTATATCTAAGATGTTTATGTTTCTTTGGTATTATTTTCAAAGAGGGAGAAGCACTAAAAAGGAGTCAATTGATATAAGGGAGAATATTGAGTATTTAGAAGGAGGGAGAAGAAATGAAGATAAATGAATTGATAGAGGGAGACAAAATAGAAGAGAAGAAGAGGGAGATGAGCATAGCATGGAGATGAAGGGAGAACAATGACTCCAAAGGGGGAAGTCTAGAATGAGATGATGAACTACAACTGATTGAATATCTGAATGACTTGAAGATCAATTATTAGAGATCACCGAGTTACTGAATGGATATGTAAGATGATTAAATTAGTAATATGTTATCATTGATGTCAACCAGTTTTGACAGTATGTATCATGTAACTTACAAACATCTAAACATCTATAGAAGGGAGAAAGAGATGAAGAACTAAAATAGCTACATGAGGAAGATGGATATGTTAGATGAGGATAAAGAATACTTTGGGTAACTTATTGATGAGTCTATGGCCTTATATTATTAACTTGATTATGTTACATTTTTCTATGATGAAGAAGAAAGAAAAAGTATAAAAAGTAGTGTGGTTGGTAAATGAAGCACTTTAGTATACACCAAGCTAGTGTAGTGTATACCAAATGATAGTATCAATCGAGCTTGTTTTCACCGACACATTTCTTTGTTAACTGAGTATGGATGAAAGAATTAAATGCTTAGTTTAACTAACAGAAATTGATGAGATGGAATGTGTATGATTTTGAGGTTGAAGATCAAGTTTGTTATGAGATCCACAGCTAAAAAAATTTAAAGAAGATCTAAAGGATGGAATTGAAATGAGTTATTGACACATCTACTGAGGAAGGTTTAAGCGGCAAAATCAATGAAGGAGATTAAGTGGAAAAATATGATGGATGAAAGGAAAATGGTTTACTTGTCTATATAAGAGATATTGGTTTCATTGTTGAAACTATGCCGAAAGAAAGAAGACTATAGAGATTTTGCATGAACACAGCTTCATGCATGCCTAATCAGACTGGTTGAAGGAGAACTGAACTACAGAGTTAACCAAGCATCAGAGAGCTATTACAGAGTGATAGTAAGTTATTGAATGTTGAAGAACTAAATTGAAATATTGATCAGAGGATTTGAATGGGCTTAGAATAGATCTAAACATTTGAAAAATCAAGTTGTATTGTAATCAGATGAAACTACTATTTCATTTTAACCATTGTTACAGATAAAATCTCTTAACCAAGTGGACTTAACCATCTTATGTTATGCCCTATGTCATTCATTGAATGTACATTGTTATCCTATCAACCCCATAGTGAATTTCAGTTGGATGATAACTGTTATTCTTAAATCCTCTAACAAGGTCACACCTTATAGTGTGTTTTGTAACCTTCAACAAGGTTGGCTCTTCACCAAGTTCACTTTAGAAGAGTGAAAATTATCTTGGGTTACCACTATTAGAGTAATCATACTTTATGCTTATTAATTAAATCACTTTGGTTTAATTAATTAAGTCATTTATTACTCTATTTACTTAAGCTATCTTTTAGGTGCATTATAATTAATATATTTATTAATTATAATGTGCAACCTAGCTTTATTTTTTGCTTTATAGCTTTAGGGTTTTATTGTTCACCTATATGGTTGAACCCTTTGTACATTCTTTTTAGATAATCTTGGAATACAATTGCTCTTTACATGTCCATAAGATGTCTCTGGCTTTTTGGCCTCCATAGATTTTTCTTGCTTCTGTTCTTTGCTTCTTCCATGTGACAGGGTTATGCATGCAGGTGTTCTTGGGAGATTAGTATTTCACCTAATCTAACATGGTATCAGAGCCATCTTGCTGCTTGTTGTTCATGTTTTGTTGAAGTCTTTCAGAAGCAGGAGGTTTTTTGTATTTTTCAAAAGCTTTTTATGTGGATTTAGGGGGGACCTTTGTTTCTGGTCATTTTGGGTTCAAACGGACATGACCGTTGCGCTCAGAGTGCCCAAAAACCCCAGAATCCATATAAAATTTGTCCATTTTGGACAACTTTGCAATTTGAGGTAAAAAAAATTTGGGCCCAAGCCGTACGAATCTGGCCCGCATCCTAAGGTGGCAATTTTTTTTTAATTTTTGGCACGCATTCTGAGGCAGAAAAACTAGCACATTTTTTGAAACTGTGATTTTTTTTGACATGATTCTCGAGGCAACTTTTCTTTGGCATGTATCCCGAGACAAAAAAAACTGGCACACTTCCTGAGGCATCATTTTTAATTTTTTTGACACATTTACCTAGGTAAAAAAAAATGGCACGCATCCCGAGGTGCTTTGCATGTGTTTTTTTAGCTTTTTTTGTTCTTTGGAGTGGCTTGTGGTTTTTTGCTCATATCTTGAGCATACGGTATCGGATTTTCGACTTCTTTATATTGTCAGAAAGCTCCTTCCAAGCCCGATCCAATGGTAGAGGTTTTCTTTTCTAATTTTTCAATTTTGATGGTGGTTTTTTCTATCAAAGTCTGATGTCTATTTTTGCCTTTTGAGAGCCATATCTTTCTCATCCGGACTTTGTTTTTGCAAACGCGATATCATAGGAAAGCTGGTTCTATGAGTTATTCAGTTGCAGGGGTCTTTTATCCAGATTCTACTCCAGGTTCTTTCTCCTCCAGGTTTTTCTCTTTCGCACTCTGGTAGATTACTTGGGTTCTACAGGTCTTGGGATCTCTTCTTATATTCTTCTAGCTCACTCTTCTTTCTGACTTCTGAGCTTTGTATGGTTCTCTTCTGTAGCATTTCTTTTCTGTAAATGCACTGAGATAAAGTGTCTGCTTCTACATATTTGGGATTTTGAGCACCTTGTGTTTGTTTGTAATCGCACTCAGTTATAAAGTGCCATGGGGGGTTATGATGTTTTTGCCTTCTGTGCACATCCACCTTTGTCAAGTGAGCATACCTTCCATGACATTAGCCCATGATGTGTGTCTGTGACACTGCCCTTTATCCTGTGCTTGTACTTCTGTTGCACTGTTGGTGTTCCTGATTCTTCTTCTTGCAAATGTTTTTGGCATTGCATTTTAGTGTTCCTGTCACCCCTCTCCTTGTTCAGCATTATGGGGGGGTTCACCCGTTGGTTCTATTGCTTCCTTGGTTTGGTTGAGTGATCTACGTATTTAGTTTTTGTTCCTATGTACTAGGCAGATGCAGTGGCTAGGCACCTATGCATTTCAGTGAGATGGTTCATCTACTATATAGACACTCGTTCATTCCTATCTTGGAGGTCACCTCTTTGATTGATCAACTCTTCAGACTTTGTCTTCTCTACCTGATCATGCACTATTTCAGTGGGGGTTCCAGCAGTTACTTCTGACAGTGTTTGCAGCTTTATGTTTCAGAGATGCTTCATGCTCTTTCTTGTTCCTTTCTCTGGGACATTCCCTAGATTGGAGGCTTTGTTTCCTTCATCTAGTTTATTTCTTGTACTGGGTACCTGATTAGGCCTTGTTACCGGGACCCATTTTCTACTTTCATAGCTATGCTAGGTTAGCTTCCCTCTTGAGCTATGCTTAAGGGGGGGTGTTAGAGTAATCATACTTTATGCTTATTAATTAAATCACTTTGGTTTAATTAATTAAGTCATTTATTACTCTATTTACTTAAGCTATCTTTTAGGTGCATTATAATTAATATATTTATTAATTATAATGTGCAACCTAGCTTTATTTTTTGCTTTATAGCTTTAGGGTTTTATTGTTCACCTATATGGTTGAACCCTTTGTACATTCTTTTTAGATAATCTTGGAATAAAATTTCTCTTTACATGTCCATAAGATGTCTCTGGCTTTTTGGCCTCCATATATTTTTCTTGCTTCTGTTCTTTGCTTCTTCCATGTGACAGAGTTATGCATGCAGGTGTTCTTGGGAGATTAGTATTTCACCTAATCTAACAACCACTCCTAGGTGGTTTTTCCCTTAACAAGGTTTCCACTTGAAATCATTGTGTTATGTGTTTCTATGATGAATGTCTTGTTGTCATTCTTTACATATTACATATTTGATTTGGTTGGTAATCATAGTAAGTTATTTGACTGGTAATTGGTAAAGACATAGACAGTATAGTATTTTATGTTACTGAGCTGCATAATTATTTGGAATTATTTTAAGAGTTGCATAATTATGATTGGGATTGTAGGATAACTGATCTAACTGATTCACCCCCCCTCTTAGTTATTCTAACAATTGGTATCAGAGCACATTGGTTGCTTGGAACAGAGTTTTAAGGACTTCAATAGAAATATCAAAAAATGTATAAGAGGGAGGTGCCAAAGCTGAACAAGGAGAACTTTACATTATGAAAAACCCAAATGAGACTTCATATATATGGAATCAATAACTCTGCCCTCACCCTATTAGATAATGGCTACTTAGCACTACCTACAGGACCTTTGACTCTTGATCAATTGAGAGATAGACATTAGCATAATATTACTATGATGGAGATTATTGCTGGTCTATCTGATGCTGAATTTAAAGATGTTAAGGATTGCCTTACTTCAAAGGAAATGTGGGACAAACTTGCTCAAGTTTATGGTGGAGATGAAAATGTGAAAAGAGCCAGACCTGAAAGTTTAAGAGGTAGATATGACATGATAATAGTGACAGTAATACTAATGATGAGCTTGATGAACTTGAAGCTCTTATGGCCCGGAGACTGCCTAGAGGTAAAGGTAGATATAAGGGTAAATTACCTTTAGCATGTTTTAACTATAGAGAAGTTGGCCACATTGCTGCTAGATGTCCCAACAGGAAAGAGGAAGACAAAGACCAAGACCGATTTGGTGATGGAAGATATGGAAGAATAAACAATAGAGGTTACCGACACTATAATAAAAGTAACCAAGATCACAAAGATAAGGGCAAAAAGGTATGCTACTTAGTTGAAGAAGAGGACACCGACACCGACACAAATGATGATATTGAGCTAGTGTTTGTTGCAATGAAAGATGACTCAAAGGAAGAAGAAAGGTATGTAGAAACAACACTCATTTCTAAGGTTAGTAAAAATCATACATGGATCATTGATAGTGGTTGTACACATCACATGACTGGTGATGAAGATAAGTTTGATCATCTAGAGCATTATAGTGGAGGATTAGTAAGAATGGGTAATGATACACCTTGCATGGTTAAAGGAAGAGGATCTTTATTGATAAATGATAAAATCAGTTGTGATAATGCTTATTGGGTAAAAGGACTGAACTATAATTTGCTAAGTGTGGCACAACTTAAAAACTCAAGTCACCGAGTGGCATTTGAATGAAAGAAGGTGAAGATCTACAATGAAAATGGAAAGCTTGTCGGAATAGGAGGACAATCTAAAGGTAACTTATTTTATCTTGAAAATGCTAAGACTACTTGTTTGCTAGTTAAAAATGAAGATGCATGGTTGATGCAGGAGCATCCTGGGTGTAAACAATCTTGCATCACCCAAAAATATTTTTG
This sequence comes from Chamaecyparis obtusa, assembly GCA_027943335.1. Lineage (NCBI taxonomy): Eukaryota > Viridiplantae > Streptophyta > Pinopsida > Cupressales > Cupressaceae > Chamaecyparis > Chamaecyparis obtusa. Next base: position 429,990 of record BSBK01003682.1, on the reverse strand, counting down.
GTTTCTTTTCAATAAGGGCTATTTTGTGCAGAGCTGCTATTTTTGGAAATTTCTTATTTTTAGTAAGTTTTCTGTACAATCTCAGGATGTTTCGATTTCATAGGTGGAGGTTCATTTTGGTTGTATCAGCCTGCAAGTAAATTTTCATGGCTAGATCAAGTCTAGTTTTGAAAATATTGAAGATTTTCGATATTGGTAGCAAGGTACAGAAACTTTGAACTTAGTTTTGAAGGCTTTAGAGGCCCCGGATGAAGTCAAAACTTTAGCTTAATGAAGCTTGCTTGATTCAAGTGTTGTAGAGCTCCTTGTGCCCTTTTCGAATTGGGGTCATAATAGTCAATCAGATCAACTAGTGATGACTTATGGTCTCTGAAAGTCGGGCCACCTGAAATGGTAGAAAATAATTTTCCTTCAAAATTTTTGTTCATGTTTCAAAAGTTATTTTGAGCCGACTTTGATGTAATAAATTGAAAAATAAAATAATTCTAATTTTGGTCGGCCCTATGGGCTAAATTTATGGAACCTTCTTGGGCAGTGGAAATTGCCTATATAAAGAAGGCCCATAGTGTTGTCTTAGGTAGTTGGGAATAGTTCTAGGTAGATCTGGGTAATGATTCAAGGCTTTGTCCTATAGAATGTTGTTATTTCTCTATTTTTGTTATGTGTTTGTGGTATGAAGGGGAGCACCCTTCATCAATGGTTGTGGCATAAAAGGTTATGTCATGTGAACTTTGATAATATGATCAAGATCAGTAAAAAGAGAAAAGTTAGAGGTTTGCGTAGCCTAACTAAACCGGATCATGTTATGTGTCATCAATGTCAGAAAGGTAAGATGACAAAATCTAGTTTCAAAAGTAAAGACTATTCAACAAAAGGAATCTTGGAGTTAGTTCACACCAACCTATGTGGTCTCATGAGAACTTAGAGCTATTATGGAGATAGATATTTTATTATGTTTGTTGATGATTACACTAGATTGATGACTATTATGTTTTTAAAGGATAAATATGAAGCATTTAAGATGTTTAAATGGTACAAAGCTAAAGCTGAAAAGGAAACTAGAAAGGAACTGAAATGTGTGAGATCTGATAGAGGTGGTGAGTTTATTTCTAATGAATTCACTAACTATTGTAATGAGCATGGCATTAAGAGACATGTATCTACACCAAGAACAATGCAACATAATGGGATTATAGAAAGGAGAAATAGGTCTATAGTTCATTGTGCAAGAACATTGATGATAGAAAAGAATGTTGCACAAATGTACTAGAGAGAAGCAGTCAGCACAGCTGTATATGTATTGAACCGAGTACAACTAAAGAAAGACACAAACAAAACACCCTATGAGTCATGGTTTGGACACACACTGAGTGTAAGTTACTTCATAATTTTTGGTAGCAAATGTTTTATTCTGAAAGATGATAGAAATGGAAAATTTGACTCTAAAGGTGATGAGGGGATATTTCTTGGATATTATACTAAAAGCAAAGCTTATAAGTGTTTGATTAAAGTTACTAATAAAATGATTGAAAGTGATAATGTTACAGTTTGATGAATTTTTTGATAAAAATGATGAAGAAAGCACTAGGGAGCTAGAAGACTATGGTAGATTCACTTACATTGAGCATCTTGAGTACCTACCGAAGCCGTAGGATGAGTTGACTGAGCATCAATAAAACAACACTAAGGAACATAAAAGGGAAACTGAGGATCAGGAAGAGGCTACCAAGGAAAGAAACAAACCTGAATAAAGTGAGGAACAAAGAAGAGATCAAGTTCTTGCTAGATTTGTCAAAAGACATCATCCTGAGAACCAAATCATTGGAGATAAGCAAGCTGGTATGCAGACTAGAAGTAAGTTAAGACATAACACATGCTTAGTTTGTGAGTTTGAACTGAAGAATGTTAAGGTTTCACTTGAGAATGATGAATGGTTCAATGAAATGAATGAGGAGATTGAAAAAATAGAGAAAAATAATACATGGACTTTAGTACCTAGACTGAAAGATAAAAATGTTATCGGTACTAAATGGATTTTCAAAAACAACTTGAATGAAAATGGAGAAGTTACTAGGAACAAAGCTAGATTAGTTTGCAAGGGATATGAAAAAGAGGAAGGAATTGATTATGGTGAAAATTTTTCTCCTATTGCTATACTAGAAGGAGTTCGCATGTTACTGGCATATGCTACACATAAGAATTTTAAGGTATACCAAATGGATGTCAAGTCAGAATTTTTTAATAGAGTATTAGAAGAGGAGGTCTACATAGAACAACCAAAAGGATTTGTTGATCTAGATAATAAAGACATGGTATGTAGATTAAAAAAATCTTTATATGGTTTGAAGTAAGCATCGAGAACTTGGTATGAGAGGTTGTATACTTATCTGTTAAGTATTGGTTTTGTAAGAACTAGTGAAAACAAAAAAATTTACATGAAAGGAGGATCTGATGATACTATTTTGATTGCTAAAATATTTGTGGATGATATAATTTTTGGAGGAAAAGATCATATATGTACATCTTTTTCTGATGTGAGAAAAAAATTTGAAATGTCAATGTTTGGAGAGATTAAATTCTTTCTAGGATTGCAAGTTATTCGGTAGAATGATGGAATTTTCATCACAAAATCAACATATATTAAGTATTGAGAACATTTGGCATGGAAGATGCTAAACTAGTTGGAACACTGATGGTCATAGGCTATAAATTGACTAAAGATGATGAATCCATAGAGGTAAATCAAACACTCTACTGATCTATGATTGGTAAATTGATGTATGTTGTACACAGTCGACTTGATATTGCACATGTAGTTGGGATTGTGGCTATATTTTATGCCAATCCTAAGGATTCACACATGGTTGCTGCAAAAGGAATCCTAAGATACTTCAAGAAAATAGAGGACTATGGATTATGGTATCCAAAGGAAGGAAAATTTGAACTAAGAGTTTATACTGATGTTGATTGGGCTGGAAATATAGATGACAAAAAGAGCACAATTGGAGGAGATTTTTTCTTTGGTGAAAGACTTGTCACTTGGACAAGTAAGAAACAACCTTGTATTTCTTAGTCTATAGCCAAAGCAGAGTATCTTATTGCTACTAAAAACTATTCAAACATTTCTTATATCAAACAAGTGTTGGAAGGGATGAATGAGGTAATCACTAAGCTAGTGATTATATATTGTGACAACACTAATGCAATAAATATATCTAAGAATCTAGTGATGCATTAAAAAACAAAGCATATATCAATTAAGTATCACTACTTAAGAGAACAAGTACAGGAGAAGGAAGTAAAACTAGAATATGTTACATCAAAGGAGCAACTTGCTGATATTTTTACCAAGCCTCTACCGAAGGACACTTTTGAATACTTAAGGACTAGACTTGGGGTCCGTCCCCTGTCTACCAGTCACTAATGTGATCTAGAGGTTGCATTAGCCTACTTTTATTAGAAGATCATTCATGTTGATGCAACATAGCTCACACTTTGGATTTTGTCTAAAGTTGTGAAGGAAAGATTTAAGAATTTGCAAATCAGTATACTGAGATACAATTGTCTATATCGAACAACAGTGAGTTACTTGGCTACTATAGAGCTATATGTTTTATATTTTTCTTTGGCATTGTTGTTAAGGGGAGAGAAGTTTGAGAAGTTGAGAAGTTGATCAATGAAATATTAGACAAAGATTTTTGTCAAAAGGAGAGAGATCAGTATGGATAGAGATCATGATATATCTATCTAAGGAAGAGATAAATTGAGAAAGTCAGGGAGAGACAATCTAAAAAAGTTGAATATTTTTTACTGAGAACAGAAGGAATCGGAGAGCTGAAATGATCAAATTTGCAAAGATTCTACACATGTAATGTTGTTATGTAATGTAGTGATTAAACATATTAAAAATTAAGCTAGGGAGAGCTTACCAAGCTACAGTATTTACTTATATAGTTGTGGAACATATGTTTGGTATGTGTTTGGAATATTTCATATTGCTTGTGTTTCCATCAATGCCAAAGGGATAGATTGATGAACTACAACTGATTGAATATGTAAATGACTTGAAGATCAGTGATTAGAGATCAACAAGTTACTAAATGGATATATAAGATGATTAAATCAGTAATATGTTATCATTGATGTCAACTAGTTTTGACAGTACTTATCATGTAAGTTACAAACATCTAAACATCTATAGAAGGGAGAAAGAGATGAAGAACTGAAATATCTACATGAGGAAGATGGATATGATAGATGAGGATAAAGAATACTTTAGGTAACTTATTGATGAGTCTATGGCCTTATGTTATTGACTTGATTATGTTGCATTTATCTATGATGAAGAAGAAAGAAATAATGTACAAAGCAATGTGGTTGGTAAATGAAGCACTTCAGTATACACTGAGCTTGTGTAGTGTATACCGAGTGACAATATCAACCAAGCTTGTTTTCATTGATGCATTTCTTTGTTAACAAACTATGGATGAAAGAATTAAATGCTTAATTTAGCCAACATAAATTGATGAGCTAGAATGTGTATGATTTCAAGGTTGAAGATAAAGTTTGTTATGAGATCCATGGCTAAAAAAATTCAAAGAAGATCTAAAGGATGGAATTGAAATGAGTTATTGACACATCTATCGAGGAAGGTTTAAGTAGCAAAATCAATGAAGGAGATTAAGCGGAAAAATATGATGGATGAAAACAAAATGGTTTACTTGTCTATATAAGAGATATTGGTTTCATTGTTGAAACTATGTTGAAAGAAAGAAGATTTCAGAGATTTCACGTGAACACAGCTTCATACATGCTTGATCAAACTAGTTGAAGGAGAACCAAACTACAGAGTTAATCGGGTGTCAGAGAGCTATTACCGAGTGACAGTAAGTTATTAAATGTTGAAGAACTGAATTGAAATATTGATTAGAGGATTTGAATGGGCTTAGAATAGATCTGAACATCTACAAAATCAAGTTGTATTGTAATCAAATCAAAATACTATTTCAGTTTAACCATTGTTATAGATAAAATTTCTTAACCGAGTGGACTTAAATGTCTTATGTTATGCCCTATGTCATTCATTGAATGTAGATTGTTATCCTATCAAACTCATAGTGAATGTTGGTTAGATGATAACTGTTAGTCTTAAATCCTCTAACAAGGTCACACCTTGTAGTGTGTTTTGTAACCTTTAATAGGGTTGGCTCTTCACCAAGCTCACTTCAGAAGAGTGAAAATTATTTTGGGTTATCGGTCCCAGGTGGTTTTTCCCTTAACAAAGTTTCCACATTAAATCATTATGTTATGTGTTTCTATGATGAATGTCTTGTTATCCTTCTTTGCATATCACATATTTGATTTGGTCAGTAATCACAGTAAGTTATTTGACTAGTAATCGGTAAAGACACAGACAGTATAGTATTTTATGTTACCAAGCTGCATAATTATTTGGAATTGTTTTAAGAGTTTCATAATTGTTATTGGGACTATAGGATAATTGATCTAACTGATTCACCCCCCCCTCTTAGTTATTCTAACATAAGAATTTTGTTTATGTAACTAATGAGGAAAAAAGATGGAAGATTTAGATCAGAAAAGGGAGAAATTATTACTCAGAGGGAGTAAAAAAAATGAAAGACAATGAAGTAGCATCATCAATTGAACACTAAATTTATTAGTGTTTCCATCAATGCCAAAGAGGGAGATTGTTACTATAACTGATAGTAATGTTGAAGATTGATTATTCTGATGGAGATGATGATGAAGAACAACCAAGATAAGAGGACTACATGATGATAGTAGAAAGGTTATATCATTTATTGTCTTGTTATTGATGTCAAGTAATTGATTTCTGATTTATATTATGTTGCCATATCATTCAGTAATGATATAAGTTGAAAGAGTTAAGAAGAAGAAGGAAAGAGATGTTATGAGGTTGTAGAACATAAATGGGCATCTAATATAGATTAGAAAATGATTATATTATGTTGATTTAATTACTTTTCACCTAACATATGATTATGTCAAGTTGGTAAAGCATGGTAATGAAGATTTGACTAGTCAGTGAGATAAGTTGTTTTGTCTACCAAGAAGGTAAAGTCACTCGGTAAGGTAAAGATAAAAAGGAAAGGTCACTCAATAAAGGAAAAGGAACTCAAGACACCAAACAATGAAGAAATTTTTAGGCATCGAGTGCAGTTTAACAAAAATTCTAAGGGAGAACATCAAGCAAGGAAAATATATTAAATATGTATAGAATAAACATTTAATGATTAGCTATGATGAGCTAGATGATCATGATGATGAGGAAAGTTAGTTATGAAGATCTACGGTTATGAAAATTCAAGAAGAAGATCTGTGGAAGGATCTAAGTGGAAAAAAGAGATGGAACAAGTTACTAGAAAAGTTCAAGTTCCTAGGTGAAAATGAAACGTGTTACCAAGATCTGATTTCAAGGTATAATGAAATGAATGACCAAGATTGACTAAAGGAAAACATAATAGATGAGATTAAGAGGAAAAAGGTGTCTATATAAAGGATGATCTTATATGGACAAAGAGGCTGGAAAACTGAATAGTTGAAGGGTTACTGACTATTGTAGAGAAGAAGCAACATAGAGATTTCGAGTGGGAAAATAGTGATTTGATGAAGTGTTTATGCTAGTGAATGATGAAAAATTGAAGAGAAGATTGAAGAGAGAATAGAGGATCTGATATGAAAATATAGCTACAAATCTATACGTCATTTTTATTACAGTTTCTTACTAGCATTTGTAACAAAAAAATCTCTTAACATAATGGACTTAAGAGTCTTATTGTAAATCCTTTAACAAGGTGACATTCCAAACAACATTTTAAGCCCTCTAATAAGGAAACTCCTAACAAGGTGAAGATCCTAACAAATCTGAGGTAAATCCATCGACTATTGTAACCTTTAACCAGATTGACTCTTAATCGAGCATACTTTAGAAGAGTATTTTTCTTAGTGGGTGACAATTTCCAAAGTGGTTTTTTCCAAAGCTGGGTTTCCATGTTAAATAATGGTGTTACATGTTGTGAATGAAATGTATCAATGTTTTAATGATTTCTATAGTTTATTTATTGTTGTCGGTAAATAGTCAACTATGTTGTTATCGAGTTGCTACTGAGTTAATCAATGAAAAGTAATTTTAGGTATTTTGGATCAAGGATTACCTATTCACCCCCCCCCTCCATAATCCAACAAAAATGAGTGTAAATATGATTGAGAGGGATATCGAGTTTCTTAATTTAAAAATGAAGATTAAAAATAAAAAGAAATCTGATGGTGAAAGCCACATTGTAGCACTATCATATTCAAAAATAGTAAAAGAAAAAGACATATCCAATGGTGAAAACCTCTTGAAGGTGCTAAAGGATGAGAATGTTGATATTTTTTGAGATCATTTTCAAAAAATATCTCCAGTACTAATTGAGCCAACACAACCTATCAATCTTGGAATAGCAGAATCTCCACAAATGATACACATTGCTCAATCTTTGTCAGAAGAAGAGAAGCTACAATTCACTAATTTATTCAAGGAAAAGAAGATCAAATTTTCTTGGTCTAATTCAGACATGTCCATGATAGATACAAACCTAATAATTCATCATCTATTTATTGCTCCTGAAGTAAGACCTATCAAACAAAAATTTAGAAAGATGAATACACATGTGGCATTGTTAGTCAAAGTAGAATTAGAAAAAATGTTGAAAGCTATATTCATAAGAGATATTGACTACATAGAATGGATATCTAACATAGTTACTATCTCCAAAGAAGATGAATCTATAAGGGTTTGCAAAGAACTTCAAAGACCTAAACAAATCTTGTCCAAATGATGATTTTTCACTCCCTTTAACATAGATATGATCATGGATCTTACTACAGGATATGAGATGTATTCCTTAATGGATGGGTCCTTAGAATAGAACCAAATCAAGATCACCCCTAAAGATCAAGAGAAAATTGTATTTACATGTGCATGGGGAGATATTGTTGGAATGTAATGCCATTTGGTCTCAAGAATGCAAGTGCAACATACCAAATGGCCATGACGAAAATATTTTATGATATGATGAACATAAATATGGAAGATTATATTGATGACACATTAGCAAAGTCAAAAGTGAGAACACCATAGATAGAGGACCTGAGGAGAATATTCAATAGAATGGATTAGTTTAAGCTAAGGCTAAACCCTAAGAAGTGCACATTTAGAGTATCATTAGGAAAGTTGCTAGGATTCATAGTTTCAACGAAAGGAATTGATGTTGATCTAGAAAAGGTAAAATAAATCCTTGAAATACAACCACCCAGGAATATTAGTTAGATGAGGACACTTCAAAGTAAGTTGCAATCCATAAGGAGATTCATATCCTAGTTAGCAGATAAAGCTCAACCTTTCACGAAGATGATGCATAAAGGAGGCACATTCACATGGGATGAACAATGTAAGAAATTTTTTTCTCAAGTAAAGAAACATTTGGTGAATCCTCTGATCCTAATGGCTCTGATACCTGGAAAATCACTTCTACTATACATATCAGCCACAAACACATCACTAGGGGTATTTCTAGCATAAGAGGATGAAGCCAATAAAGAAAGGGCTATACACTATATCAACAAGAATCTAGTTTCCTATGAGTTTAATTACTCAATAATTGAAAAGGAATGCTTAACAGTAGTATTTGCATCTTAGAAGCTAAGAAATTATATGTTTGCACATAAGGTGAAGCTAGTTGCCAAGATAGATCCACTTAAGTATTTGTTGAATAAAGTAACATTGATAGGAAGGATAGCGAAATGGGTTTTAGTATTTAGCAAGTTTGATATTGAATACATTGATAGAAAAGCTATAAAGGGACAAGTGATAGTTGACCAAATTTTTGAATCACCATTGATAGATGAAAAACTATTTCATATAGAGTTCCTTGATGAAGAATCGTGCATCTTACAGAACATCCATGGAAGATGTATTTTGATGGCTCCTTTAAATAGCAAGGATCAAAAGCTAGATGTTTTTTCATTACATTGCAAGGATACAAAATATGAATTGCATACAAGATAATATTTCTATGCACAAATAAAAATGGAATAGGAAACCCTAGTGAATGGATTAAAGCTAGCAATATAATAAAAAATCATTGAGTTACATATCTATGGAGACTCATAGCTTATTATTAATCAAGTCAATGACAACTATAAGACAAAGGATGATAAGATAATTCCCTATAAGAGAATAATGGATGACCTCAAGAAGTATTTTGTCTATATCACATTTGAATAGATTCCAAGGTCAGAGAATAGAGCTGCAGAAGTAATGGATACCTTAGAATCCATGTTACAACTAGAAGAACATCAATTTTTCTATGAATTCATGGTGGAAGAACTCCCCTTTCCAGACTGTGATTATCCTGATTCCCAAATTATATGCACCATTGAAACCCAAGTCTTATCCAGATATGCCCATATTTATTCCTACCTTAAAGACCGAACCTTTAGTGAAAATTATTCAAGAAATGAAAAAAGATGTCTCATAAGAGTAGCACCACATTATTTAATCATTGCTAATGACTTGTATAGATATGGTACGCTACTTATATTTTTATAAAATGAAGAGTCAAGTCATGCATTATGGGAAGTAAATGAAGGTGTGTGTGGGTCTCACTTGAATGGATTTTCATTGGCTCAGTAACTCTTGAGATTGGGATAATACTGGCCTACAATGGAAAAAGATTCCATTTAATATGCTAAAACATGAAAGGAATGCCAAGTCCATGACAACTTGATACACACTCTAGCTAGGGAGTTAATTCCATTCATTACACATTGACCATTTCAATAATGTGCTTTTGATCTAGTAGGGAAGATTTACCCAAACTCATCCAATGGGGATAAGTATATCATTACAACAACTGAATACATTACAAAATGGGTCAAAGCTGTACCACTAGCTATTGCTACATGAAAGAAAATCTCAATGTTTATCGTAAACTACATCATTTGTAGGTACAAAATACCCTCATAAATTATGACTAACAATGGAGGGAAATTTAAAACAAAGACATGGATGACTTGAGTCTGCAATTCAAAATCACTTAGCATTGTTCCTTGATCTATTATCCCCAAGGTAACGAACATGATGAAGCATCAAACAAAACAATCTTAAAGATCTTGCATAGAACTATGAGCAAATTAGTAAGAGACTAGCACTTGCAAATTAATCCAGCATTGTGGGCTTATCACACCAACATCATAACACCAACCAGAGAAACTCCTTTTGCACTGGTATATGGGTACGAAGCAGTCTAGACAATTAAAGTAGAGATTCCATCACTGAGGGTATCATTGAAAAATTTAGTCATTGATGAGGACTACAGAATCTGTCCATTACAAGAGCTAGAACTATTAGATGAGCATACACAATAGGTATTTTATCATCTCAAAGTCCATGAAAAGAGGATGTTAAGAGGTTACAAGAAGAAAGTAAAGCTAAGAACATTTTAGTTAGGATACTTATTCCTAAGAGAAAATTTGATGAATTAGCAACACTGAGAGAAAAAGGGAAAGTTTGAACCCAAATGGATGGGTCCCTTTGTCATCATATCTTCATTTGGATTAGTAGCCTATCAATTGGTTACACCTAAGGGATATGTCATACTGGATCCAATAAATACTCTCCACTTGAAATAGTTTTATTCCTGATATTCTTGAGGAAAAACTTGTACAACAAAAAGAGTTCCTGAAGAAATAAAAAAACAACAAATAATGATCTTGAGAAAAACCAAAAATAGTGGAAAGAAGAAAAATATAAAACAATGGAAAAAGCCCTGAAAAAATGGCCATCTTCATGAAAACTTGGCATATAGGCACCTTGGCAAGTCAAAAAAAAAAAAATAGAAAAAGAAAAAGTACAAAAAATTTGAAAAATAAAAAAGCATCTTAGTGAAAACTTGGTAAATAGGTGCCATGATAGAAAAAATAGAAAATTTGTCCAAGTAGTGAAAACCTAGTAAACATGTGCTACTTGTAATCAAAACTCTATCTATCAATACGACACTTGAATGTTTGGTCAATCTAAAGTTCAGTTTGTATATATTTTCTAGTCACTTTTGTGACAATCGAATCCTGAGCCATGTTATTCAAGAAAATAAATCATATTATCCTAAGAATAGAGTCTTTCTATATCAAATTCCTAGGAAATTCATCTTCCTGGGGGGGTAGTGGTCATGGTCATGTGAGTTGTAAGGTCACCTAGTTGCTATTAGGACTCTCTGCTAGGGTGTCAATCATCCCTAGTCTGCAAATGATGATGAACTACAGAACCAAAGGTATTTATTAATACAACCAACCTAAAACAATAACATTATTTCTTAATACTTGGACCTAAAAAGTGTTCCTAACCACTAGTCATGGAGATAAGAGTGTTTCTAAACACTAGTCATGGAGATAAGAGTGTTTCTAAAAACTAACACTAAACAGGCGAGACATTTACTGCACTAGACATGAATAATAATGAAAGAAACATCTATGATTGATAATGTTTTCTACAAGTTCTTGCAAATTAAAAAAATGTGTTTCTTAACACTACACAATAACAATAGAATATTTTGACATGTATGATGGATCATGTATTTCTAGATCTATCTCGATGATGTTCATGGACTAGAGAAACTAAATAAATAAATCATGAGTTTTTCTTAGTTTTCTATGACTTCTTGTCAATTTGTGTTGCTTGAGTAACTTGATGATGTCTAAACAAGGACTAGGGGCATAACATTTTTTTTTCTTCTACTTGTGGTAATAAATCTTGTGATCTAATGTGATCATATGGAATGGGTGTCTATGATAAGTGCCTCCATCATGATTGGAATGCCACATTTACCTCAAACTATTTCCTATGAAATCTTTGGTGAGGTTGGATTTATTTCCTTATCTGATTTAATCTGAAAATGAAATAACTTCCTAGTAATGTGCACAAAATGAGACTATACCCAAGGATATGAGTAACTTAAAGGTCATTGCGAGTATATATACATATATTGCACAAGAACAAAAAAAAGTTTATATTGACAAGTAACCAAAAAAATATTCTAGCCTATATGCTTTAATGTTTAGGTTCACTTTTGACATGGCATATAAAAGGAAAGTATTCATATTTTCATGATTACTAAATGTATCAATGAAAATTGTACTAACCTATCAGGTCTAAACTCAAAAGCTCTATGATGATAAAAGGCTTATCTTGAATAAATAGTGATGATCCTAGGGGTCTTAATATAAGTGCATTTCATTTAATTGCATTAAGTTCATTTTAGTTGCATTTTCATATTAAATTGTATTAAGTTCATTTTAGATGCATTTCATGCTTTAGTTTCATTAAATTCATTTTAATTTATATGCATACATTTTAAATTCCATTCATTTTAATATAGTTGCATTCATTTTAGGTTGCATTAGTATGAAAGCATGAATGTGATTAACTAATATCAATATGAGTAAAAATTCTAAACATCAACATTTACAAGTTTGACCAAGTACATCATACAATCATCAAGATCAAATCAAATGTCTAAGTATCTATTATTGATATCCACGCACCTACATAATCATATTAGTATCATAAATATGCCTTCATTAAAGCATCCATTATCATACATCAATAAACAAAAGAGGTTTCCATACATCGAATTGCATTGTATTTAATATACATGCATAACATGGAAGTTCATCAAAAGAAATACATTTTCATCCATACATCCATAAAACAAAAAAACTACAAAAATATCTGCATATATTAGTGACATAATACAATGAAGTCAATAAATTGGATCTATCTAATCACATGACCAAGAATAACAAAATATGAGATCAATATCCAAAGTAGATAATCATATCAAGATCAAGATACATGTGCAGAAATAAGATAACATCAATAAAAACATTCTAACAAGGAAATAAATGATAATATATATCAGAGTCCAAAGTGTATCAAAAATTATATCGATAAAAAATGTCACATAGTACATTAGAATGTATATCAAGAGATATATATATGTCAAAATAATACATCGAGAGTATAAAAAATACATCAAGTCTAGCTCCCACCCTCATCAATTTGAGGAGGATCAAGAGGAGGTGCATCAGTTCTAGCAGGTACTACAAGCAACATCATACCCTTAGACTACTATGCTATAACATAATAAAAAGGAGCACTCTGTACCACAAGAACATCTAAACAATATAAACTAAAGTAATAAGACGCTCTCCAGCACTAGTGAGGATCTATATGTGCATACGTATCTCTCTCTGCTCTGAGTGTAGCTATCTTCCCTATCAATTCTCAAGTCAGGAAGCCTATCCTATAGAGTGGAAACCTATGTCCACAAAGATGCCCTATTTTTCTCACATACAAATAAAGGATCCCTGTCTCTATCTAAAGGAGGAACTCAAGGTGGTTTCCCTCCTCCTTTGCCACTACTCTCTCTAGGAGCCCTTTGCTTTGACTGCTATTGCTAACGTAGAAAAAGTGGACCAACATCTCTCTATGGAGGTGCTACCTTGAATCTCCTCTATCAAATCTAATGGTCTCCATCTCCTCTAGCTGATCATCATCTCCATCCATAACCATCTCCCCCATCCCCTCCATTACCATCTCCACCATAATATCCACCACCATCACCTCCATCTCCATCTCCTTTTCCCTTGCCTCTATACCTTCCTCTACCTTTGTCCCTGCTCCTATCAGCATGAGCTTGACCTGGACCATCCTCGGTAGGATCATAGTCTAAAGTATCCTCAATGTGAGGAGTGATCTCATTAGGTGTTGTGAATCTAGCAAAAGGATGCTATGAATAGTGAGCATAAAAATCATTTGTGATAACTCCATCAGACAACTTTGGAAGATAATCCCAAGCAATAGGAACCATCTAAAAAATATCATTCAGTGTAGTCTCATATACCAAATAGGCTACCCACTGACTCTCCTTATCTTTGACTCAATCATAGACTGCTAAATCTTGGGGCATACCCTATATCTACCCATACTGCCTCAAAACTTTGGTCACAATAAAGTGCTTAAAATGTACCAAGTGTGTCCAATAAGGTACCTTCTCTAAAAGAAATAAGGCATATGTTGAGTGTTTGTGCACCACTCCTTGTTATCAAAGTATGGCTATCAGATCACATCAATAACATCATCAAGAACCCACCTCTAATACTCCAACTTTCCCAGGTGGGGTTGTTGAATAAGGCTAGAATACATAAAAATATAAGGAAACTCTAGGTCCCTTTCACGATCAACAATCGAACATGTCACTAGAATATGCTCCTATGCCCAAATCTATAAAAAAAGGATCCCAATGGTCATGGTATAAGAATTCTTGTATACAATCTAGTGTAAATCATGGTACATGTGAGCCAAAATGCAGCTACCCCAAGAAAAATGTTGAGGTAATCAAATCATATCATCAATAACTATGGACTAGCTGCACATAAATCCATGTTATCCTTTGTTTGGCATCAGAAGGTTACCAATCAATCTAGAAAGGTACACAAAAATCCACTCATAGTGGGACACCATGTGATCCCAAGATAAGTAGTGACATACAATAGTGGCATCCTAGAACAATCAATGAGCATCTCCCATAGCTATGGTTACACCGACCTCGTACTCAATGTGAGTCCCCATGACTCAGACTTGGAGCATCCTCCATATGTGCTTGGAGGTAACTATCATCTCCCTAGTAGGAAAGTGGAAGGTGTTGTGCTTAGAATGACATCTGTTGGAAAGAGAATTCAACAACCCTCGATTCACATGAATATCAAGTAAATCTACTAAAAACCAAAGTCCACAATGAGCTACCACACGCTACTCAGTCATAGTCAGCTGCTATGAGAGCTCCAAAACCTATGTAGGTCTCTGACTCCAGAAAGATACAACACTAAAATGAGTATGCAAACATGGAATTTACACTACATCAACATTAGGCAAGAAAAATTGAAAGCAAATTAGTTAAACAGGTTAGTAGAAAACCTAAATTGGAGAAATTTAAGAAAAAAACCAAAAATGTATGTTGTCCCCTGGATGCAATTCGAGACTTATGGGATGTGATCCTTTGTCAAGATGTGATTCTTCATAGATGGGATGCGATGTAATATTCATAGGTTGTGATTTAGAATTTGGATGTGACTCTATTTTGACCAAATACGACAAACTGATGGACAAATTTGAAAACAAGCACAAAATGACCAGATGTAACACAATAGGGTGTAATCTAAGATTTACAGTATGCGATCCATAATTTGGCTGAATTCTAGATGCGACATGGGATTCCCCTAATGTGACCCTGGTTACCGAGTGTGACCCTACATGAAATTGGCTATAAAATGCACGAAATGCAATTAAAATTCAAATGAAAATATTCACAGGGAGTGTAATCGGGTACTTACCAAAGTTGCATAATGTGTCCACCACTCTTGACATTTTCCAAGTTCAAATCGATGTTTCTCAACCGGGACCACCATTTTGTTAGTCAAAGCTCTAAAATTACTAAGGTGAAAAGTGAAAATGAATAGTAAAATGACCCTTTTAGCCCTATTTAAGCCTCGCAAGGACCCTAATAACCCAGGGCATTTTCATAGTAGGCTGTTAGAGGAGATTCATAGTGGATCCAAAATTGAAATAGGTGATGTATATCACTTTTAAATAGTAAAAATAGAGTTACAAAGCCAAGTCAGCCTTTGCAGAACAAAATTTAACTATGGTCAAAATGTAGTTGAATAGGGCCAGAATGAACAAAAATTATAGCAAAAACATGGCATATACATTTAGTAATGGTTATTATTCAGATGAATAGTCAAAAAAAGTCAATGTGCAGACAAATTTTAGTCAGTTACAGGTTCAAAATACTCAACAGAGCTTAAATGATGAACACCAGGTTACCAGAAGCTATACGAAGTAGTTTTCTAACTCACACATCAAGTTTGCACTCCAGGATATTGGTCAAACAATAGTCAAACTTGGTCAAATCTCATATTTTAAGGGTTAAACTTGGTAAAACAATGTTCTTTTAACACTAAAATCGATCCTAATTGAATTTTAACAAATTCTAAATGATTCGTACTTGAGATCCAGACTAATTTCTATCAATTGAATATTTTCATCAATGCTTGAATATACAGATTTTATCAAATTTATATTTTGATTTTAGTCCCGAGGGGGCATAATCATAACTAAAATCAATCATTTCAAATCTGATCAAAGACTTAAAGTCAATCAAGTCTTCAACACCAGGGGCATGACATTTTTCTTCAATCAAGTTGAAACTGTTGAGTAATTAACTTCAGATCAAGTTTATTATCTGTGCCTAAATCAAATCTTTCTGACATTGATCGGTTTGATCATTTCAAATCAAATTGATTGTTTGTCATCCTCATGATATTTCATATTCAATTTTAGTGCACAAAATCAAACTGGATATCCTGATTAACTCTTATCAATCTTCGTTCGATCAAGCTCAGAGTCGGTATGGTCAATTTTTGTTCAATCAATTTCAGAATCAATAACTTTCCAATCATGTGGAATTTCATTCAATCAAGCTCAAAATTCTCAAATTCAATGTAGTTCCTACTGCGCTCTAAATCTCTTATAATTTAGAGTAGTTCTTGCTTCTCTCTAAATCTCCTTGAATTCATCAATCCCTACCAATCGGTCTCTAAGTCAAAATGTCATCCATTTTCTTTGAATTATTGTGCTTCTTTCAAGACAATTCAAAGAGGGGAAAATGTAATCACCTTAAATCAGGCTAATAGAACCAAATGCCCTATTTGCCCTAATTCAAAGCAATCTCTTGATTATGTAAATTTGATTATCTGATTATTAAAATAATTAGATAAAATCAATAAAATTCCTAAATCAAGCATTTAAACATATGAATTGATCAAAAATCACATTAATTACTTCTAAGAGTAATTAATTAAATCAATCCCACTTAAATACATGGCTAAAATAATTAATTAAAAAATTAATAAAATGATTTAAAATACATGTGAACTCTTAAGAGACAACAAGGACAAAATCAAACAATGAGAGGTTGATCACATGGATCAACTCACATGGATCAAAGGATGATGAATCTCAACCACTCCTCTCAAATTGCATCTCAACCGTCAAGTTCACTAAGGTTTCTATAAAAGAGGAATTTTAAACTCACAAATCATATAGTTAATTGCATTCATACTTACATGCTAGAATTTTGAATTTAATGGCTAATTAATTCACATTTCATTTCAAAGCTTAATTGGTAATGAATTAATGAAATTGTTTAATTTCTCAAATTTTTTAGTTAATTGCATTGAATCTCTCATTCTAGTAGTGAATTATCACTTTTTAGAGTCTAAATCTAAGAGATAAATAGACTTTAGATACACTCTTTCTAGTTAGAGAGAAATAGAATGAATTTGATAGTTTCTTTGATTTCCTATTTTCTTAAGAAACTAACAATCTAATGTCTTATTGAAGTGTTGTGTTACAAGATAACAGGTACAACAATTCACACACACACAGATTTCATCAAATTTTGATTCTCTAGGATAAGGAAAATGTCCTTGAACAAGCTTGAGTTTGGCTAGCATTGACCTCAAGATCCCAAATTTTCATAGTCAGAAGTTGTACAGGTTTTATGGTGCCAGATCCAAAACCATTTTTTATTTTGATAGGTTTACGACAATCAAAACTAGACCTGAAGTTTTCCTTGCCTCTTCTCTCTTCAAGGTGAGTTCATTCTTATCTTTTTTTATCTTTCATTTATTTCCATGCATAAGATCTAATATCTTATCTTGTTAGTAGTCATTTCCTCTATCATAGAATCAATTCCTTTCATCCATTTACATATCATAATGTTGGATTAAGTATGGAAAGCTAAGTACTAAGAGGGCAAGGTGAATCAGTACTCCAAATTTTTTTATCTATCTTTCTTAACCATTCTTAAAATTCATAACTTTGCATGCATCAACATAAAAAATATAAGTGTAAGCATGAAAAATAAACTCATAACACAATCATTTTGGTATCACAGAAATCCTTGTTAGAGGATAAAAACTACGGTGGGGATGACACCCACAAAACTTCACTACTGTAGTAAAAAGTTTACTCGTTTAGAGATACAATGTTATATATTTCTGATAGCTTACCCTATTAAGAGTATTAACCCTACTTAGAGTATAAATACCAATTAATTCTACCTTTCTAAAATATTTTACAATTCTAATATAAGAGTTGTAGCTTGTTAAAGGACTTACAATGTAAGATCTGTTACGATTTTGCTTAGTTAAGAGACTTTACAATTCTTATTACACACTTAATTAGTAACAAAAATGTTTGTAATACTTACATCAACCATATTCTTATCAAACTCAACATGATCAATAACTATTTACCTCATATTGTGCTTCACTCATAATATCAATTCTGTAGTTGGTAACTTCAACTCTGAATCACAATTATACTCTTTTTTTTACTGCTCTGTTATTCAGTAGCTTCTCTTCTCATCACCTTCTCTCTTTGAAATTTATCATTTTCATCTACACATACACTCTCATCCTTACTAATCTTCTCACTTAGATCCATTTTATACTTAATTCTAGAAGCGGTGGAAATGTACTAGAATTATCTCCTTAAGTGGTGCTAGCATTGGTTACTCCTCCAATGCATATATCACATTTAATTATTATTGGTGAATCTCACCTTATAATCATATAAAATCATCATAATTAAATCTCCAATGCTTTGTCAAAAAATCTCCTCTATATTTGTAAACTATTTTCTATTCGGTTTCTAGATTCAATGTTTTTGTAGATTCTCCTTGTGTCGCCCTGAGATTCTTGGTAATACATTTTTCTCTTGCTTGGTAACTATTGGAAAAATGGTCAATGCTCCCCTTAGGATTCATTACATGGCTTAACCACCTCCTGTGTCTTCTATAAGTCTAGTGGTTGTATCGAGCATTAATAGGTCGATCTTTTATTGCAATGGCAACTACTGCTTGTAAAAAGTGGTATAAGAGCTTGGTCACAGGTTTGAATCCCCTTGGATAGTGCTGAGGGGGAGATTTTTGGAAAAATGGTTAGTGCTCCCCTCAGGATTCATGACATGGCTTAACTGCCTCCTATGTCTTCTATAAGTCTAGTGGTTGTATCAGGCATTAATAGGTCAATCTTCTGGTGCAATGTGTTAGGAATGGGAACACTGAGAGGGGGGGTGAATCAGTGTTCACTATATTTTAACTTTTTACTTTAACCTTTAAACTGAACTTAAATTCTTAAGTACTAAAATGAACATCCATATAAACATGAAACATGAAATCAACACATAACACCAATATGGTTACGGGGAAACCCAAATAGGTAAAAACCCCAGTGGGAATTGACACCCACTAATATTTGGTACTAGTGTATTATGATCCTTGTTAGAAGATCCTTAACCCTATTAGGAGTTTCTTTACAATATATTTAGTACAGTAGACCTGGTCAAGGGTCAGACCCTGTTAGGAGTCTTTTACAATAGTCCCTATTAGGGGAGAGGATGCACTATCCTAGAGCTCACTTCTCAAGTGGTGAAGGCTAAAACCTTATGATCTCAGATACACACTATATCTATTGGATGAACTATCACTGTGACACTTCTTGTTAGATCATTTCCATTGATGCATTGATTCTTTAACCTCTTAAAAAGCTCTAATACATCTTATAGACTCTTCACATACTTCTACTCTATTTATCACAACTCTATCTCTACTTCCATGCTAAATACAATGGGCGCATCTCATATTTATATGCACATACAAAATAAACAACTAGGTCGGCCCTTAGACCTATTACATACAATGCTTCCAAATAAATTGGCTCAAACATGTTTACAAACAAACATATACATATGTTAGAAACCTAATTACAATAGGCACATAGCCTTTACATCATTAGATTATAACCGTAACTCAAAATGCTAATAGTCAGCTGCTTACTCTGTTCTTCACTGGCACACACTGGCTATGCAACTTCAACTGCTTGTATCTTTCTCATACTTGCATATCTGATCATGCGCTCATAGAATAAGCATGAAGATTTTCTAAATAACTTAACTTATAGGGTGTATACCATAACTCATTCGTATGCACATGCATTGATGCTCTGAGCTGGAGGAACTCTATACATTGTCCAGTCTTCAACTCTTAACCGATTTCTGATCTTCTCATCAAGTGTGCTGACTCCAAACTTCTATATGACTTTGTTTCCATAATGACAACACTATATTAATTCATATACATTAGAATATCCAAATTTCCAACAATCTCCCCCTTTGTCATTGATGGCAACAAAGGAATATGGCCAAGTTGCTAATTGTCCTTAATACAAAAAACTTTTGTCATCTATACATACAATTATATCTCCCTATACATTTTATGATCCATATTATATACACAACTCCCCCTTTGACATTAATGACAAAGGTGTTTCAAAAACTATATCTATACATACTTACTGAGGGAAAACATCTGGATATGCTATCTTTAGGTTTTGGATCTCCTTCTTCCAAAATGTGATCAAAGAGTTTACTATTTGTAGATGGGCACATAGTGCATACTATAGCTTCTCCATCTTCTTCAAGTTAGTGCTCAGACCATGATCATATGTTACCATTGTGGCATCTATCTCCTTGATTATCTAGTTGAGTATATCTAATGAGGGCGCAAGAGCATTCCTGAGTTGTGTTTGTCTTGCCCTGATCTTTGACATTTCTTTTTCTTCCTGCTCAATATTTTATATTTTTCATTGGTATACATTATTACACATGTTTACATCTATGGATGTGTCTTTTACTAAATTCTTGACTTGCTCAATCATAGCTTGTGCCTCTTTTATTTTCTTGAAGTGGGCATCAGTAACCTTATCCTGATCCATGCATTCTGCAATGATTTTTCTTCCTTGATTTGAAAATTCTTGCAAGGATGCTTGACCATTCTTAAGTGAGCTTAGGTCAAGTGCAAAGTTTCTAATTAATTCATTCAACCTCTTCTTTAAGTACTTTTCTTCTACAACTAGGAATGCAGATTCTTCAAGGCTTGATAAATTACTTTTGAAATGTGAGATGATTGTACTCACATCATCAACAAAATATATTTTTGACACTTTCTTGTCCTTTGGCAACAAATTGTTCAGAATTTTTACTGATTCTACCAAGAGGGGATTCCTCATCACTTGTTTTTCTTTAGCATTTTCCATGGGTAGGATGCTAAATTTTATCAGATCTTCTTCTTTCCATGAGTCCAAACTAGATGTGTCAGGTGTCAAAATTGACAATAATGTTGTTGAAGGAGTGATGGGAGTGCTGTCCATCACTTCTTGTTTTACCTTGATTGACAATTCATCCTTTTTCTCACTTTCTTTTACCTTTTCTTTTTCTATTTTTTATTTTTCTTATTCTTTCTTTTCTTCCATCTTTTCTTGTTCTTTCTCATCATCAATCAATACTTCTTCTTGATGAGTGGGAGGTGTGTTGCTGCATAACATTTCAGATTCTTGTGTTCTCACAAAAGCTTCCTCAAACTTATCCAAGTCATTGTCTATGGCCGCCATTGCAATCTCTACATTGTCAATGAAGATTGTATCATCTTTTTGTGTATCAATCATGGGCACAAAATTTACTACCTCTGTAGATGTTACCACTATAGGCATTGAATCCTAAGGACCTATAAATGGTATATTAGTGGTCTCTTCTGATTTGTCTTTCTCACTAGGTGCTTGAGTGATGGGTGCGGACTTAGGTTTCATGTGCCGCTCTAAGAATACCTTCTCAAAGGCCTTCTCTATTTCCTTAGTTATCAGCTCATAGTCTTTATTCATAATGTGTAGTGTTCTCATCTTTGTCCTTAAGTGCAGCTTCACCAAATTCAATAACAATGTCTTTTCTTCAATAGAACATATTGGAATATTGGAATCAAGTGTTTGTTCCCTGATTCTAAAGTCTTCTTCAGTGGCTTGTCTCTTCAAGGTATCCATAATCTCCCAAACCTTATCTAGGATAGCTGTCTTCAGTTCAAGAACTATCTTCTTGAATTTTATCATGGGTTTGATCAAAATCTCATGAATCTTTGACTTATTAATTTCATGATATTTTTCATAGAACTTGGCTATCTAATCTAGCCTTCCTTCTTCTAATACTCTAGTCCTTAACACTTGAAGACTAGGTATGAATCCTACTTTTGTAGATGGATGCACATTTTTCAATTTGCTTCTTGTGGCTCTACCTGAAGGGTGACTTGTGGTGGTTTGTTTTATCCGCTTGGGCATCATAGGAGATGCATCTATGGACTCGACATCAACTATAATAGTGGGCGCAAGACTAATATGATCAATTTTACCCTATTTATCCTTTAGATCATTAGTCTTCTCAATATTTACCTTTTTCATCTTGGGATCATTAGACTTGGCTTCCCCTGTGGATGCGCTCTCAATTTCCAAAGTAATCTTTTCTTCCCTTTCTTTGTCTAGGTCTGCTTGGGTTACTCCATGAATTATGAGTATCTCAAACGTAATCTTAGAGGATTTCCTTATAGTTTTTGTGCTATTTAGTTTAGCATCTATCTCTCTTGTCTTCTCCTCATAAGCTCCCCATCTTGGCTCATTAGGGTCAGTAGGAGTTGAAAGCAATACTTGAGCATATGCTTCTAAAACTTTTTCCTCTACTTCATATCCAAGTGGATGAATCCACTTTGTTATAGGTACAACTTCCTCCATGCATGTTGTATCTATTTCAACCATAAAACATTTAGTATACTTGTATTTATCAACTATGTTTTCTAGAATTTTGTACCTCATTTGCATCTTGACCCTGATGGTCTTCAACTCCAATGTTATGTAATCTCTCAAAGTACTTTCAGTGGATGCCTTGTAAGATATTTGTGGTAAGGTTGGAATGGACTTGTCCAAATATGAATCTGATACTTTCCCAACTATATGAAGGTATATGTAAATGATCAAAGACCCAAACCTGAATATCTTGGTCTTATCATGCTTGATTTCCTTGATGTTGTCAATCAACTATGTGCACAAGATCTCACATAGATTGAACTCTCCATCTTCCTTCACAAGTCTAATGGCTACTAGAATTGTGCCCATAGACACACTATTCACCCTACTGGTGTGATGAAACCTATATCCGAGTATCATGCACATCAATTTGATGTTAGCTTGCTCAATAGGCTCAATTGTCATGCCACGCCTATCACTCCTTGACTTAGATGTTTGCTCAACAATTTTCTTGACATCCTTGCCCACAGGAAGGATAGTGCCAAACTTAGATAGACCTGTCATCTCATATATTAGGTCACTAGTGATTCTTACTAGCACATCACCTATCCAAAATAGGTCATCATGAATTCTCCTCAAAACTATTTTAATCCATTCTCTCATAGAACTCATATGTTGTAGCATACTCCACTATAGGGTGATCATTCCACTAATCATATTCATCTAAGAAGGTTTTGTCTAGTTTTAGCATGGTTTCCATGTGCACCCTTTGTCTGTCTAATCCTATTGATTCCTTCTTGCAATAAATGTATGCCCTAATGTCTTCAACATGCATAATGCCCATAGGCATGTGGGAGAATGCTCCCTCTAAGTCATCTAGCGTAGACTTAAATGGATTCTTTATAAAGACATATCTTTTCATTTCTACAACATTAAATACTATGGGAGTGGCCATCACTTACTTGATTTAACACTTTCCAAATGTTCTCTGAGATAATCTGAAGACTTCTGAATCGGCATGTCGAACTAGGGTTTTTGCAACTGATCAAATGAACTGCTAATCACTAATAGATCAATCTACAAATCTTCACAATAACTTCTAAATCTCTTTTTTCTCTCAAAATGCTCTGAATTCAAATGCCATGAGTAATCAAAAATATTTCTGTGTACATAAAGTGAAAATTCTTCCATTAATGCTTTCCACGTAAACTAGGTTGTCACTTAGAAGTTTCTATCTTCCATTTTGCAAAGAATCATCTAGTGCACTCTTGCACGAAGGTTTCTCTAGTCTCCAAAAGCTTAAGTCCAAAGGTGCATACTCTGAGAGTGAGTATACTAGCCACATAGGGGTCTAGAGCTAAATTAGCTCCCCCTATGACCCTGAGGGCCATTCATCCAGATGTAGAGGGTGCATCCACTTTGGATGCATCCAATACATACTCATCAACCTTGTCCTTCTTTTTTTTCTAACCAAATCAAGCTTGCATCCTCTGAAGCTTTCACACAATTGACTTCTCCTTCAGGATCCGATACTGGCTCTTCTAGCTTTTTAGGGCTTTCTTGATGTTGCGTCCTTGATCTATAGAACTTTGAGATATGTCTAGCCTTGTTACAAGAGTGACAAATGACTGGAGGCCTTATATTCCTCGGTGCATTGACATGAGTCACCATCTTACATTGTTTAGCTGAGTGACCATTATAGTTACATATCTGACATGTAACATTCTGAGAGCTTCTTACATTTGATTGATTCTAATTTCTTTGATTATGAGTTCTATTCTTTTGGCTTGTCTTGCAATTCATACCTCTATGACCAAATTTATTGCATGAATAACAGTAACCATTGAAAGGTCTTACCTTTGTACAGTTCCTTGCTATGTGTCCATGCTTGTTACATGCATAATAGGTGTAGTCTATAGGCTTGCACTCATTCTTAGGTATTTTAGTGTGATCCTTGGTTTGACTTCTAGTCTCTTTAGTATCTAAGGTTCCTTCTGGTGCTTTCATTCTTTCTTGCATGTCATCAATCTGATTTTGTGCTTCATTGTATCCAATGCAGCTAGTATCTCCTTTAGCTCTTCTTGCATATAACTAAGATTCTATTAAATCGTAACTGGTGTGTAATTTATCAATGTGATTCTTAGCCTCTTTTAATTTGTATTCTAAGCTTTCCTTGTTGTTTCTTAGTTCTAATATTTCCATGTTTGATTGCCTTAATTCTTCATTCAGTTGAAGGTTCTTTTTGACCTGTTTATCATAGACTTCTTGATTGTTAGTCAGCTTATCATCAAACTCTTCAAGTTGTTCTTTTAATGATTTATTTTCTTCATTCAGCTTCTTGAGCATTGTCCCTAGATCACTGGTAGAGCATTCTTTCAAATATTTCCTTAACCTTTTGATGACTAATTGAGCATCACTGAGTTTATCCCTTAGTTCTTTAGTTTCTCTTTCACACTTGTCTAGGTCTTCAAGAGGAGCTTCCAGATTTCTTTTTAGATGTTTTATTTCTACTTTTTCCATGATCTCATCAAGTGGTTAGACTTCTTTTCTGAGGACCAGAGCTCTGATACCAATTGTTAGGAATGGGAACATTGAGAGGGGGTGGGGGTGAATCAGTGTTCACTGTATTTTAACTTTTTACTTTAACCTTTAAACTAAACTTAAATGATTAAGTACTGAAATGAACATCCATATAAACATGAAACATGAAATCAACACATAACACCAATATAGTTATGGGGAAACCTAAATAGGTAAAAACCCCAGTGGGAATTGACACCCACTAATATAATGTACTAGTGTATTATGATCCTTGTTAGAAGATCCTTAACCCTATTAGGAGTTTCTTTACAATATATTTAGTACAGTAGACCTAGCTAAGGGTTAGACCTTGTTAGGAGTCTTTTATAATATTCCCTATTAGGGGAGAGGACACACTATCCTAGAGCTCACTGCTCAAGTGGTGAAGGCTACAACCTTCTTATCTCAGACACACACTATATATGATGGATGAACTATCACTGTAACACTGCTTCTCAGATCAGTTCCTTTGATGCGCTGATGCTTTGACCTCTTGTAAAGATCTAATACATCTTATAGAATCTTTTCATACTTCTACTCTATTTATCACAACTCTATCTCTACTTCCATGCTAAATACAATGGGTGCATCTCATATTTATATGCGCATACAAAATAAACAACTAGGTTGACTCTTAGACCTATTACATACAACACTTCCAAATGAATTGGCTCAAGCGTGTTTAAAAAAAAACATATACATATGTCAGAAACCTAATTACAATAGGGACATATCCTTTACATCACTATTTTATAACCGCAACTCAAAATGCTAACAGTCGGCTGCTTACTCTATTCTTCACTGGCACACACTGGTTGTGCAACTTCAACTTCTTGTATCTTTCTCATACTTGCATATCTGATCATGCACTCATAGAATAAGCATGAATATAGTCTAACTAACTTAACTTCTAGGGTGCATACCATAACTCAGTCGTACACGTGTGTTGATGCTCTGAGCTGCAGGAACTCTGTAAACTGTCTAGTCTTCAACACTTAATTGATTTCTGATCTTCTCATCAAGTGCACTGACTCCAAACTGCTATATGACTTTGTTGCCATAATTACAATAATATATTAAGTCATATACATCACTATATCCAACTTTCCAACACAACGACAACTACTACTTGTAAAAGTAACTGTATTATCTTTCGATTTGGTAGATGTTGTAGCTCGGTACAACTCAGTGCTTGATTTTCCTTTCTCTTCCTTTCTTAGTGTCTAAACTTCCTTTTCCTTTACCAAAATTACACTTTTCTTTATTTCCTTTTATTGATCAACTTGTTTCTTTTACTGACTTGAATTGCCTTCATTACCAAATGACTTTGACAACCATTATCACTTAATCATAACTAATAAAAACAAAATAAATTTCTAGGAGTAGCAATCTCCCCTTTTGGCATTAGTTTATTATGTTTGTTAAAAACCTTCAAAGTCATCAAAAATTTGTGTCCTTAGTAAAATTTCTCATGTATAGATATCTCAATAAAATCTATTACTCCAATCCTTATAAAAATTGTTGATGTATACATATCTCGATAAATTCTATTACTCCATTACTTATCATTACTTATTACTCCCCTTGTAGTAATAATCCTTGTACACATATCCATCCTCATAACTCATGTATTTCCATTTTTCCATAACACTCTATTATCCTCCATATTCCTTTAGTACTTTGAGAGACTCATCAAAGTTTCTCTATTTCAGTGCCTCATTTTTCACAACCTTGAATTGTGAAACATCTTCTAATTTGGTTTCACCATCTTTCCATAGTTTCAATTTTCTTCTAGGTCTCCTAGTAGCCTTCTTTTCTCTTATGTATGTTTTTAGATTTGGTGGCTCTACCTCTTCTTTCTTCTTCTCACTTGGGGTGGAGGAATACCTTGTCAGTGGTCTTACACTGATTGGACTAGGGGTCTCTTTTTTCATTTTAATCTTCTTTCCCTTAACCTCTGATGATCCAACTTCATCTTCCTTAGCTGCAACACCTAAATTATTTGATAGATTACTAACTATTCTTCTAGTTTTCCTCATTTCATTAGGTGTCAACATGCCTAGCTTGATTTTTTCTTTTAACTCTTCATAAGTGCTATACTAATTGGCTCTTTTGTCAATAGGTTTCTCTAATAGTCCTTTAATTTATATAGAAGTGACATCAATATCCATTTCATAGCCTATAGGTGGTAGTTACATGATTCTAGGCTCCACTACTCTCACTATACAAGTGTCAGTATCCACTTCAAAATATATATCATCCTTGTATTTTTACACAAGTTGAGGTCAAATTCTTTACCTTTTATGCATCTTAGCTTGAAATTTTGTAAAGTAATCATTCATACCCATTTCAAAGTTATCTCCTAGACTTTGAATATACTCATTGATTTGATAGATTTTCGATTTGTTTACATTTCACATTACATCAACGATTGATGGAAAGAAGTTATGAAAATAGAAAAATATGCATACAAGTAGTGATCTGAACTTCAATGTGTTTTTCTTCACCTTCCTGATTGTATTCATATTATCATCCATTTGTTTCAATAGGATATCACACAAATCTATCTTCATATCCTTCTTCACAATTTTGTAATCTATGTTAACTTCTCCACAAGGCACGATGTCTACTCGAGATGACTAGAAGATTTGGTATGGTACTATGTTGCTTGCAAATCTTAGCTTGAGATCATCAATAGTAGACAACTTCAGACCTCTACCATCCCATTTAGCTTGAGTAAGCTCACAAAGTTTATTCTTATCTATTTTATTATAGGCTCTCGGTCTATCACTGACCAAATAACCTCTGACAATGTGAAGTACATCTTTTGTGATTTTTTGACATAAGCTAGGATGCAAGAGGGGCCAAATAATGGCACACCCTAATGATCCAAGCCTGCATCACACATGCGGAAGCAACAAACAACAACAATGAGAGAGAGAATGCTAGATCTTTCATATATTATCATCAATTAGAACCATACATGTCAGGTTGTAAGGCCTTCCCAGTTAGGGCTAGATATTACAATGAATTACAGAAGTCCTCAAACATGTGAGGATCTATCACAAATCTCCAATCTAATGTCTACTATCTTCTATCTCTAACTGCCTCCTAAAGTACAACCAAACATCTACATTTATACAAGAAGCTACGGAACTAAGTCAGCCTTCAGATCCACAATCAATAGAAGGAATAGTCAAATCTAGGACCACACACTTCCCAATGATGGATTCCAACATTAAATCCATGATCCAATATAAATGCACAAGTTGGCCACAATAGGAAATAAAACTAGACCCGTTAGTGAGCAAGATAACTAAGCAGTAGATAGGAAATGCTGAGTGCCAATAAAATAACTGACCTCTCAGGAGAGAACCAACCACACTCAGTAACCAAAGGAAACTGACCAACTTTGTCAAAGAAGGAACCAAGCAACATAGACAAACTCCAAATTGTTTTTGGTGACACGGGATTGCCAAGGACCCAAGATGCTCCTGCATCAGACACCTGGGGTTATTATGAAATGTGTCTTTGGATCATTTGGTAGGTTCAGTCTGAGCTACATCCAACTCAGACTATGAAATCCATGAACTATCTTCCATCGGTCTATTCTTCCACTTAACCAAATATTCCATATACTACTTTCCCCTTGTACTCTTGCCAACTCTTTCCTTCAAAATCTGTTCAACTTCATCATTCTGCTTCTTAGGATATTTTGTTGGTACTATTACTTCTTCATTAGGTTCATGATACTCATACAAATCAGCAATGTTGAAAATCAGTGATATGTCCATGTCATCAGGTAACTCAATTTCATATGCATTTCCACTGTCAAATTTCTTCAAAATCTTGCAAGGTCCAAACTTCTTCATCTTTAGCTTTCCATATGTTCCAACAGGAAATTGACCTTTCTTCAAATGAACCATCTCTTCATCCCTAACATCAAAGGTTTTATGTCTTCTTGATCTATCAGCTTTGTCTTTGTATTTCTAATTATTGTCTTCTAGCTTCAGCTTCACATCTTCATGCAATGTTTTCATGTACTCCAGCAAATTTTACTCCTTCAACACTTTTCTTATTCTCATCAGCAATGTCTCTCACATCAAATAATCCTCTCAGTTCTGTACCATTCACAATCTCAAATGGTGTCTTTCCAATACTCCTATTCATTGAATTATTATATGAAAACTCTTATTGTGCTAACACAGAATCCCAATTACTCAGTGTGTCTCCAACTAAACATCTTAAAGGATTTCCCAAACTTTTGTTTTCAACCTCAGTCTATCCATCAGTTTATGGGTGAAATGTAGAACTATATTTCAACTCAGTGCTAAATTTCTTTCAAAGTGTTTTCTAAAAATAACCAACAAATTTACTATCTCAATCAGAGATAATACTCCTCAGTAATCCATGCAATCTAACAATTTCCTTAAAGAAAAGATCTTCTACATGTACTGCATCTAATATCTTTCTACAAGGTATAAAATGTGCAATCTTTGAAAATCTATCAAAAACAACAAATATTGAATTATTACCTCTTAGTATCTTCGGTAAGCCAAGGAAAAAGTCCATACTGATATCAATCCAAGGTTTCTTGGGAACATCAATCGATGTATACAATCTAGTATTCTGACTTACTCCTTTTTCAACTTGACAAATTCCACAACTTTTCACAAATTTCTGAACATCTTTATACAACTACGGCCAATAGTATTTCTCCTTAAGCAAATTCCATGTTTTATCAATACCAAAATATCCCGCCAAACCACTACTATGTTTCTTTTTTATCAGCTTAGTTCTCATTACTCCTCTCAGTATACACAACTAAATACCTTTGAACAACATACCTTCCTAAAAAAAATATTCATCTCATTTAGTATCTTGTTGATCTTGAATAGGTGCTTTGCAGTTTCTCCATGGCTCAGAAAAATCAGGGTCAAACTCATAAGAATCTCTCATCTCATCAAACCAAGAACTTCAATTTTCATCTTGGTCATCAAAGATCTTCTTCTACTCAATGCATCAACAACTCGATTAGTGACTCCACTCTTATGCTTTATCACAAATGTATAACACTGCAAATACTCAACCCATTTCTTATGTCTCTGATTCAACTTATTTTGACTACCCAAATATTGTAAAGCCTTATGATCAATATACAATACAAATTCACTCGGTATCAAGTAATGTCTCCATTTCTTTAGTGCTTGTACAATAGCATAGAATTCTTGATCATACACAAAATATTTCCTTCTAGCATCATTCAACTTTTCACTAAAGAAAGCAACAATTTTACCTTCTTGACTCAACACAGCTCCAATTGCACTTCCACTTGCATCACATTCTACTTGAAATACTTTACTAAAATTAGGTAATGCCAAAATAGGTAATTCAGCAACCTTCTACTTAAGAGTCTCAAAAATTTTGTCAGCTCCATGTGTCCACTTGAATTCTCTTTTGTCTCCTCTCATAGTCTCAGTCATAGTATTACAAATTGAACTAAAATTCCTTATGAAATTTCAATAAAAACTTGCCAAATCATGAAATGATATTACCTCACTAGCATTCACAAGTGTAGGCCAATTCAAAATAGCTTTAACATGTTTAGGATCCATCTTTAAACCATCAGCTGAAATAACAAATCCCAAATACACAATCTCTTCTTTCATGAATGAACACTTTTTCAGATTTATTAGCAACTTTTCCTCTTTCAACCTCTGCAAAACTTGCCTAACATGCAAAAAATGTTCTTCTCCAGTCTTACTAAATATTAGAATATCATCAAGATATACAATCACAAACTTACCCAAGAATTTCTTCAAAACTTCATTCATTAACCTCATAAAAGTACTCGGTGCATTAGTTAAACCAAAAGGCATAACCAACCACTCATACAAACCTTCTTTTGTCTTGAAAGTAGTCTTCCATTCATCACCTTCTCTAATTATAATCTAATGATACCCACTTTTCAAATCAATCTTTTTGAAATACTTTGCTCAAGTCAAATAGTCCATTATGTCATCCATTCTCGGTATAGGAAACCTATACTTCACTGTTATCTTATTGATTGCTCTGGAATCAGTACGCATTCTCCATTCTCCATTCTTCTTTGGTGCCAATACAAAAGGTACTGCACAAGGACTCAAACTTTCTCTGATGAAACCTTTCTCCAACAACTCTTGAATCTGTTAGTTCAATTCTTGATTCTCGATAGGTGTCAACCGATGATGTGCCTTATTTGGTAAACTATCTCAAGGGATTAGATCCATACAATGATCAATACTTCTTTTTGGTGGCAAACCATCAGGTACATTATCAAAAATAATATCACTATACTCGATGAGTAACTTATCAATCTCCTCAGGGACATTATCCTCTATTTTCTTGTAAGGAAACTCAAGTGCGGAAATAGCTTCCTACGCTAATCTCTATAGGAGAGTATTGTGCAAATTCTTATAAATCCTTACAATTTCAGATTTGTTAACTACTTTAACAAAGATATTGCAACCACATACAATGCATACAGAAAAATAGAGAATGACACAATGATATACCCTGGGGAAAACCTTTCGGTAAAAAACCCAAGCACTCCAAAACCTGCACAATGTATTATCTTCAACACAAAGATTACAATACACTTGCAAAGCAAGTTCTTTTAGGAAATGAGAGACAAAGCCAACAAGACTTTAAATTTTGTTATATCTCTCCCATAGGAGCAGCATCATATATATAGACTCCTCTGGACCCAAAAATAGGCACAACCACCAAGACCCATGCACAAAGCCACATGTACATAGTTGTTACATGCAATCCCAAGAATAGGCATCCATACCTAGAATAGACTATGATAGCTTGTCATAGAATCCACCAAAAATAACGGTCACAAGAGAAGTGTAAGAGAATTTGTCATACCAACCTATTTTTGGCATATTCTCTTACACACACCAACCACTTCTTCTTGGGTGCCCAAATAGGCCCAAGTCATAAGATGCTCTTACACCTGTCATAGAACATTCCTTAAATAGTTCTTACGTGTCATATGAATCCATCATGACCATTTCAGTCATGATCTCCTTATGCACAAGATGTCGACACATCAAGTGGAGTGACACATCAACATGCCAACTAGACATGTACACTCACACTTAATTGCATTATTTGCAAAAAATACATTTACAAAACAAATAATAAGAATAGGAATTATCCAAGGTTGAGACACCTTATTCCTAACATTCTCCCACTTGTCGAACACCTTGTAAGAGCAACAGGAACATAACAGGAACTTTAACCACTATAGGCCAAAAGGCCCATAGACTCTGAACACCATCTGAACTTCTCAGTGCCCACTGGTTTCGTTAATGCATCTGCAACATTCTTCACAGTATCTACCTTCTCCAAATTTACCTTTCCATCTTCCACCATATCTCTCACAAAGTGAAACTGCACATCAATGTGCTTCGTTTTGGCATGGAAAGTTGGATTCTTTGCAAGGCACATAGCACTCTAACTATCACACCAAATAGTAATCTATTCTGCATCAACACCAACATCAGAACACAATCTTCTAAGCCAAATGGCTTCTTTACAAGCATGAGTAGTAGCCATGTACTCAGCTTCTATAGTGGACAAAGCAACCACAGGTTGTCAATTACTCATCCAACTAATGGCACCACCAAACATAGTGAACACATAAGCACTGGTGGATCTCCTGCTATCAATATCACCTACCCAATCTGAATCCACAAACCCATGAATACAAACTAAATGCGGAGATCCAGAAGAGTTACCATGATAACATATAGAGTAATCTGATGTACCCCTCAAATATCTAAATACTCGCTTAACTGCATCCCAATGTATCTGTCTAGGATTAGCCATAAATTGACTCAGGACTCCCACTGCTTGGGCAATGTCTGGTCTAGTACAAACCATAGCGTACATAAGACTGCCAACTGCACTAGCATAAGGTACTCTACTCATGTCCTCCACCTCACTAGGAGATTTTGGACAATCATCTACAGATAACTTTTTTCCCACAGAAATAGGAACACATAGTGGTCTACAATCTACCATGCTAAACCTGTCCAACACAGACTTCACATACTTACTCTGACTCAACCAAAGTTTTCTGTTAGACCTGTCTCTACTGATTTCCATACCCAAGATGTACCTAGCTGCCCCAAGATCTTTCATCTCAAACTATGCTGACAACTAAGATTTAAAATCAAAAATCATACCCTTACCCTTCCCAAATAGCAACATATCATCAACATATAATGCAACAATAAGAAGGCGATCATTTTCAACTCTGAAATAAATATAATGATCTAATTTTGATCTTACAAATCCAATTGACAACACAAAGGCATCAAACTTAAGGTACCACATCCTAGGAGATTGCTTCAAACCATATAGAGATTTCTTTAATCTGCAAACTAAGGATTCTTTACCTTTAACAATGTAGTGCTCAAGCTGTGACATATAAATCTCTTCCTCCAAATCACCATGAAAGAAAGTTGTCTTCACATCCATCTGTTCTATCTCTAAATCATATGATGCAGCAAGAGATAAGAGAAATCTAATGGATGTCAACTTTTCACCAAGAGAGAATATTTCACCATAATCTATTCCCTTTACCTGTGAATACCCCTTTGCAACCAATCTAGCTTTATACCTTTCAACACTGCCATCTACACAAAATTTCTTCTTGAACACCCATTTACAACCAACATATTTTCTCCCTTTAGGCAAAGGTACAAGGTCCCAAGTTTTTTTTTCCTCCAATGAAGCCATCTCATCATCCATAGCCTCAATCTAGGAACCTGCATCTTCCATGCCCAAAGCCTCTTTCACAGATCTAGGCTCATCAGTGTTAGTAATCAAAGCAAAGGCACAACTAGAATCTAACATAGAATAACCAAACCTTTCTGGTTGCTTTCTTTCTCTCATGGATCTCCTTAAGGGCTGAGGTTGAGGTTGTTCTTCCTCTTTTTCCAAACTATCAGAGCTGCTAGAGCTCTCCTCATCATTAGACCCAACATGGTCTCTCTGTTCAGTCTTCTCAGGGGTAGGAGGCAACTGAACAACATCTTTTTCCTTTTCTTTTTCATCTGGTTGTAGCACAATAGGAGAAGATGTTAGCTCTCTAAAAATAACATTTCTACTATACAACACCTTACTAGTCACAGGATCCCAAAGCTTGTATCCTTTCACACCAGCACTGTATCCAATGAAAATACATTTAACAACTTTGTTTTCCAACTTAGATCTTTTCTCCTTTGGAACATGTGCATAAGCTTCACAACCAAAAACATGAAGATGTCTAATTGGAGGCTTCTTACCAGACCACACCTCCATGGGTGTCTTACCAACAAGGGCTGATGTAGGAGATCTGTTAACCAAATAGCAAGCAGTGGCCACAGCTTCGGCCCAAAACCTTTGTTCTAAACTAGCTCCACTAAGCATACTTCTAACCTTCTCCATCAGTGTCCTGTTCATTCTCTTTGTAACTCCATTTTGTTGTGGGGTATAAGGAGTTGTCTTATGCCTCTCGATACCTTGTTCTTTATAGAACTATTCAAACTCTGCTGAGCAAAACTCACCACCATTGTCAGTTCTCACACACTTAATCTTCTTACTAGTCTGATTCTCTACAAGAGCTTTAAATTCCTTGAACTGACTAAAGACTTGTGTCTTACTTTTAAGGAAATAAATCCATGTCCTTCTATTGTAATCATCTATGAAAGATACAAAAAATACAGACTTGGAGATTGAAGGAACTTTTACAAGACCAAATACATCAGAATGAATAAGATCCAAAACATCAGAAGATTTGTGAGAACTAGAGTAAAACTGAACACGATTTTGTTTACCATAGACACAGTGTTCATAGAAGTCAAACTCAAGATTGCAATCATTTAACCCCTCAACAAGATTTTTATTTTTTAGGGTTCTGAGACCCTTTTCACCAATGTGGCCAAATCTCATATGCCACAACATTGTCTTTTCTACAGGAAGCTTACCTTCCAAAGTGTTTGCACTACCATCAGAACCAATAGCCACAGACTTCTTCACTGCTTATTCAGATGGTGAGGATGAAGAACTATTACATAGAGGAATACATGCATCTAGTTGAAATAAGGTACCTCTCCTAGTACCCCTTGCAAGCACTATCGATCCTCTCATCATCTTGCATCCTTCTTTTGAAAAAACAACTTGCACACCTACATCATTCAGCATACTTACAGATGATAGGTTTCGTGTCAAACCCGGAATGTGCATAACTCCATTGATTCCCTTTACTCGTCCATTAGGAAATTTGATAGTGACCCTTCCACATCCAACTATCTTTAGGTGAGAATCATCACCCAAGTACACCTTTCCACCATCAAACTCTTCATATTTTGAGAACCAATTTCGATGAGAGGTCATGTGAAAAGATGCACCTGAGTCAACCAACCACACATCATTAGATGCATGGGCTGCCAAAGCTATGATGAATGCATCACCATCTTCTTGAGATCTTTCTGAACCTGAATCTGAACCTTTCTTCTTCTTCTTCAGCTCTTTGCAGTCTTTACGGAAGTGCCCAGATTTATCACAGTTCCAACATTTTGCCTTGGACTTATTGGAAGTCTTTGACTTCCCACAAGATTTGGATCTACCCTTATTGTCAGACTTATTGTCATTTTTCTTCCCTCTTTCAGTGGATCTCCCACGAATAGCAATGGCTTCTTTTTCTGAAATGGAAGCCTTTCTCTGCATCTCCTCTGATAGCAGTGAAGACACCACATCATCCATTTTGAGGTGACTAAAGTGCTTTCGAGAGCCATCACAAGATGGTCCCATGAATCCAGTAAAGAACACAAAAGTGTGTAGCAACGATCCTCCTCCTCTAACTTGACACCAGCTAATGTCAATTGTGCAGCCAGTAGATTAAATGCATTTAAATGATCTGTTAAGGATCTACCTTCCTCCATTCATAGAGAGTACAACTTCTTCCTTAGGAACAACTTGTTCACCAGAGATTTGGCCTGATACACGGCTGCAAGTCTTTCCCACAAACTATTTGTAGTTTTCTCATCTAGAACATTCAGAAGAACTGCATCAGTTAAACAGAGTCTTATGAGACCCTTAGCTTTACGGTCTTTGATATCCCAATCTACTTGAGCTATAGTTGCTGGTCTTGTAGCACTTGAAGTTTCTTCCCATAGGTCATGATCTTCCAACATGTCTTCCATCTTGAGTTTCCACAACTCAAAATTAGTACCATTAAATTTCTCCACCTCCATTCTTCCATATGATGAACTTGCCATCTCAATCTACAAATAAGATTCAGAATGCTCTGCAAAAAACTCCCACTCAAACTTGAGATCAACTCAAAAAACCCTACCCAACAACTAGGATCAAAAGTTGATCAAGCTTTGATACCACTTGTAAGGAAACTCAGGTGCGGAAATAGCTTCCTACGCTAATCTCTATAGGAGAGTATTGTGCAAATTATTATAAATCCTTACAATTTCAGATTTGTTAACTACTTTAACAAAGATATTGCAAGCACATACAATGCATATAGAAAAATAGAGAATGACACAATGATATACCCTGGGGAAAACCTTTTGGTAAAAAACCCCAGCACTCCAAAACCTGCACAATGTATTATCTTCAACACAAAGATTACAATACACTTGCAATGCAAGTTCTTTCAGGAAATGAGAGACAAAGCCAACAAGACTTTAAATTTTGTTATATCTCTCCCATAGGAGCAGCATCATATATATAGACTCCTTTGGACCCAAAAATAGGCACAACCACCAAGACCCATGCACAAAGCCACATGTACATAGTTGTTACATGCAATCCCAAGAATAGGTGTCCATCCCTAGAATAGACTATGACAACTTGTCATAGAATCTGCCAAAAATAACGATCACAAGAGAAGTGTAAGAGAATCTGTCATACCAACCTATTTTTGGCATATTCTCTTACACACACCAACCACTTCTTCTTGGGCGCCCAAATAGGCCCAAGTCATAAGATGCTCTTACACCTGTCATAGCACATTCCTTAAATAGTTCTTACGCATCATAGGAATCTGTCATGACCATTTCAATCATGATCTCCTTACACACAAGATGTCGACACATCAAGTGGAGTGACACATCA
This sequence comes from Chamaecyparis obtusa, assembly GCA_027943335.1. Lineage (NCBI taxonomy): Eukaryota > Viridiplantae > Streptophyta > Pinopsida > Cupressales > Cupressaceae > Chamaecyparis > Chamaecyparis obtusa. Next base: position 392,415 of record BSBK01003682.1, on the reverse strand, counting down.
ACATGCCAACTAGACATGTACACTCACACTTAATTACATTATTTGCAAAAAATACATTTACAAAACAAATAATAAGAGTAGGAATTATCCAAGGTTGAGACACCTTATTCCTAACATTTCTTACTTAGCTTATTAGGGATTACATCAAAACATACATCATTCCTCTTCAAAGAGTTAACAAACTTTCTTCCTTCCATCAAACAAACTTTCATAGATGTGAAAATATTACTAACAGGTTCTTCCATCAATGGTAACAAGATTTGTTTCTTTCCATCAGCCACAATAGTATACTTATGCAATCTCCCATCATATATAGCATGTCTATCATATTGCCAAGGTCTACCCAATAAAATATGACAACAATCCATAGGCATGATATCACATAACACCTTATCATAGTATTTTCCAATCTTCAAATTCACATAACATTGTTCACTTACTAGGAGTGTATGCTCATCTTTGATCCATGAAATCTGATAGGGCTTTAGATGTACCAACCTTTCTAATTGCAATTTTGTGACCATCTCTTCAGATGCCAGATTCTCTGAGCTACCACTATTAATGATTACCTTCCAAACTTTTTCAAAAACTCTACATCTGGTCTTGAACAAACTTTTCCTTATTGAATCTTCCTTCTTGCCTTCATTCCATAGTGCTCTCCTTACCATCAAGTTATTTTCTTTCTCAGGTTCATTTAATGACTCTTCTCACACCAAATCATTTCTACTACTACTAGCCTTCTTACTAGCCTATGTACATTCAAAAGATCTATGTCCTTCTCCACAATTGTAACAAGTTCCTCAAAAACTTCCTCTGCCATAACCACCTCGGTAGTTATTGCCTTTGCGTCTAGAAATTTTACCTTTCCACTCAGTCTCACCTTTGTCCAAATTTGTTTTTTTTGGTTCAGATCTACCATTTTCACCATTAGATCTACCTTTTCCTCTAGGGAATCTACCACCTTGACCTATCTATCTTTTCTCATGTCTCTTGTTCAATTTCTCCTCAGCCTTTAAAGTAAATTGATAAGCCTCTTCAATGTTCTCCAATTTGACCATACTAATTTCCTCTTGGATGGAAACTCTCAAACCATTTAGGTATCTACAAATTCTTTCCACATCATCTTCATCATGTCCAGATCTGATATCTAATCTATAGAATTCCTCAGTATACTCTTTTACTGAGCTATCTTTCTACCTTAGACTTTGCATTCACTAAAGTAGGTTAATCTGATAATCAGAAGGTATGAACTTTCCTTTCAATTTATTGACCATTTTACTCCATACCTTGATTTTTTCTTTGCCTTTCATTTTCCTATCTAGCTATAGATGTTCCCATCATAAGGATGCATGAATTTTTAACTTTGTGCTTGCAATCTTCACCTTCTTATCCTCGGGAATGTTTTCATACTCAAAATACTTTTCAATCTCGGTGATCCAGTCCACCAATTCATCAAAATCTAGCTTTCCACTATACTCAGGAGGATTGAAATGCAGTATTGATTTCAGAGTTGTCAAAGCCTTCAAAAATATTTCTTCACCTTGATCCATAACAGGAGCAAGTTTTGCATTCGTCTGTTCTTCAATTTCATAATCACTAACATATTCAAGATGTTTGCCTCTTCTTTAGGCTATTTATACTACTTCTAACCTAGCAGCAATCTACCTTAGCATATCTGCTAATCCTGGATCTACATCTCACCTCCCATGAACCATTTTGACAACCCTATGCAATTGCAAGTCAGATCACAATCTGCTACCCCACAAGAATTCAACTAGGTCTTCAAGAGGAACCTGCAAACCTAGATCCGCAAACCTAGATCAAGATCTCACCTCACTCTGATACCACTTGACGCAAGATAGGATGCAAGAGGGGCCAAAAAATGGTGCACCCTAATGATCCTAGCCTACACCACACATGTGGAAGCAACAAACAACAACAGTGAGAGAGAGAATGCCAGATCTTTCATATATTATCATTAATTAAAACCATACATGTTGGGCTCTAAGGCCTTCCTGGTTAGGGCTAGATATTACAATGAATTATAGAAGTCCTCAAACATGTGAGGATCTGTCACAAATCTCCAATCTAATGTCTACTATCTTCTATCTCTAACTACCTCTTAAACTACAAATAAATAGCTACATTTATACTAGAAGCTACCGAACTAAGTCAGCTTTTAGATCCACAATCAATGGAAGGAATGGTCAAATCTGGGACCACACACTTCCCAATGATGGATTCCAACATTAAATTCATGATCCAATATAAATGCACAAGTCAGCCACAATAGGAAATAAAACTAGACCCGTCAGTGAGCAAGATAACCAAGCAGCAGACAGGCTATGCCGAGCGCCAGTGAAATAACTAACCACCCAGGAGAGAACCGACCACACTTCGTAACCAAAGGAAACCAACCAACTACTGACCAACTTGGTCAAAGAAGGAACCAAACAACATAGACAAACTCCAAATTTTTTTTGGTGACACAGGATTGTCAAGGACTCGATATGCTCCTACATCATTTTCTCAGGCACATCAAGCCACATGAAATGATCATGTACTTAGATTAAAACTATTCTCATGCATTCCTTCTTGAAAGTTGTTGGTACATTCATAGCATGGATTAAACCTTTGGTTTCCAAATGTTTGTGATCATCCTTCAACTTTCCATTAACACATAGATTTCAGTAGGATGTGTCGATCTCAGCATGACAAATATCTTCAATCTTACAAAGTATGGAGGTGTGAATGTCTTCAATAAGAATAACTCTTGGTGGAATCGAGGATAGGGATCCATTTTTTTTTAGCTCCTACAACTTGTGGTAGCTTGTATTTTGGATTGACATGGTCAATCTTCTCCACAACAAAATGTTTTTGTACTTTAGGTGCCATTGATTCTCATAAACAATCTCTTAACTAATAGGGTTTTGATAGAATATCAACTCAATATCATTTACACAACTCGAGAAAATGTCATAAATACCTTAAATGTTCTTGACAATGCTCATATTTTCTCGATTGATTGCTTGAAAGTACTTGGAAGACTATTCTCTAGTAAATGCTTCAAATTCTCTTAAAAATGTAAGGTAAAAATGAAATAACAAGAGCTCTATTTATAGTTTTTTCTTGGTTAGGGTTTCCAACAACTATAATTTTAGCATTGAATGCTCTTTACTAACTCCCTTTCATTGATTACAAAATACAATTTGCTTTCACCGAATGGAAGAAAATAACATATACTCTTACTGATAAAAATATGAAATGTCAACTTCACAACATATATCCAAATGTATCTTAATATGCTAATATAGATCTTTTCATAAATGCTAGGAATTGATTTAAGATAGAATTTTAGCTATCAATTCCTACACATACCTTTGACTAATTAAGTGAAGATAGGTGCACCTGATCCAAATGATGCGGTGCCATCATTTGTTACAAGTTTAGTTCTATCATCTTGAGACTTCCTTCTCCATGTTCTATTCATCTAATCTATTATCTCATCAACATTAACTTGAGCATTTTCATTCGGTTGTTCCTTGGTTGGGGCTTTACCTCGACACCTGTAGTCTTTGGCTAGGTGAACGACCTTGTGACAATGAAAAAAATCCATTCCATATTTCCTCCATGATCTTCTATTGTTCGTACCATAAATTAGAAAAAAAATTATAGCTATGTGACCAAATCTCCCGCATGCAGTACAAGTAATTCTTGTATTGTAGTCCCATGGTATAGTTGATCCTTGTCGATTGTTTGCATCATTATTTTAGTTAGGGACCCATTTCATATTATTTCTTTGTGACCTTCATTCTTCATACTTGCGACCATATATATTTCAGTCATTACAGTAACCATTGAATCTTAGCTTCCTTGAATTGTTAGCAATCCTTGATCTACACTCAAATGCTTTATGACCATACTTATTGAAATTGTAACAATAACAATTAAACTTAGGAGTACTCAGTGGATTACCTCTTTTTCTCTTGCAAAAAATATCTATATGACTTGGTTTTCCATAATTATAGCATGTAGGCTTCTTTGTGTTTGGTGGGGTAGCAACATCATCTCAGTTGGCTTCTTGTTTAGAGGACTCACCCTTCTCGATAGTATTCTTTTCATTGAATCCAAGTCTAGAAGTATCTCTCGGTTGTCTCTAACTTCTTATTTCTTCATCCTGTATCTCCATTGTTTCTTCATTCCTTTTCAAGATTTCATTAGCATTATTTTCATATTTGAGTTCATTCATTAGATATTCATTCTGAGATATCAGTCCAACAATCTCTTCAACTTTCCATGCTATCTCCTGATTAACACCGACTAGTTAATTTGTCATATTGTAGTGATTTTGTGTCAACCTGTGTATTTCAACATTTTTCTCATTCAACCTTGCATTCATTTCTCTTCTCTCATCTTCAACCATTCCTTTTTCATCTTCAACTTTCCTCTTTTGTTCTAATATTTCACACATTCTTACCAATTGCACTTCCTGTTCTATTTTTAGTTCTTTTATCTGATAACTTAGGTTTTTGTTATTTTTAGTTAGTTCTGATATGGCATCTTTAGATTCATTAGCCATAATTCCCTCTAAGATTTCTTCAAGTTATTCAACCTGATCTTGTGTATCCTTCAATTGATGTGCAAGATCCTTTCTCTTATTGAGTGAATGCTTCAGTTTCTTCTGCAATTCACCAATCTGTTTATTTGCATACCTCAATTCCATGTTCATGTTATCAATCACCCTTTCATACCTATAACTATCCATCTTTCCAAATCTTTCCTATCATGTGGTTACAATTATGAATAAGAGACACAACTCTGATACAAATTTGTAAAGAAGAATAGTCAAGTCAGTAAGAAAAATAGTTGTGGCTATCAAGTAGGAAAAGTCATTCGGTACAACAAAGAAATGTTTTGGTAAAGAGAAAGGAAAACAAGACACCGAGCAGAAGGTTTTAGTCACTAAGTGAAGTTAATTAAAATTCAATTGAAAGGACACCGAGTGAGCAACAAAAATTAAATAACATGATCAGAACGACATTTAATGTTGAGCTATGATGTGTTGGAAGATTCTAATGATGAGGAAAAGTTAGTTAGAGAGATCTACGATTAGGAAAATTCAAAGTGAAGAACTATGTTAAGATCTAAGTGGCAAATAGAGAAGGAAAAAGTTTCAAGAAAGTTCAAGTTCCAAGGTGATGAGAAATGTGTTACCAAGCTCTGAAATTGTTTTTGAAATGAATTGGATGGCTGAGATTGATTGAAAGAAGACATGATAAAGGAGATTAAGCAAAAAAACAAGGTCTATATAAAGGATGAGTTTGTATGGACAAATGGTTTCCATATTGAAGAGCTAAAGAGTCACCAACTAATGCAATGAAGAAGGAAAAGGTGAATTTCAAGTTAGAAAGACATAATTTGATGAAGTGTTGAAGCCAGTGGAAAGTGAAGATAAAGAGCGCACAAAGGATCTGATTATGAAAATGATAGTTGCATATTTTTAGGTTAATTTGTTTACTGTTGTTTATTAATATTTGTAGTATAAAATATCTTAACCAAGTGGACCTAATAGTCTTATTGTAAATCCTTAAAAAAGGTAACATTCTAGAAAGAGTGTTTGAAGCCCTTTAAGTAGGCCACTCTTAACAAGGTGAAGATCCAAATAGAAATGAGGTGAATCCCTTGACTGGGTCACACTTGATAGTGTGCATTGTAATCTTTAACATAATTAGCTTTTAACCAAGCATACTTCAAAAGAGTATTTCTTTAGTGGGTGAAAATTCCCATAGTGGTTTTTCCCAAAGCTGGGTTTCTATGTCAAATATTGGTGTTATATGTGTTGAATGATATTTGTGAATGTTATTGCGATTGATAAAGTTTATTTACTATTGTCAGTAAAATTTGAATTGTGTTTAACCAATTTATCACTGAGTTACTCAGAGAAAAGTTTTTGAAGTACAAAAAATCAAGGATTACTGATTCACCCCCCCCCTCTCCATAATCCAACACATAATCACAAACATTCCACATATTTTTGAGGAAAGTAAATCCCAATTCTTTCACTCTCATTTGGATCTTGCATTAGCACCCCTACATCCATCTTGGGTTGTGTTAATTTAATTTGATTGAGAATGAATCTTTGGGATCATACTTACTTTCCCTAATGTACAACCCTAGAATTTGGTGACTGGTCTAGTACTCTCTTGAGAATGGATCATATAGTGGTATTATATCTAGGACTACTAAATTGTGGAAGGGAATTACATCAAGACATGATGTAATAGCTTGGGTTTTAATTATGGATATCCCTTGGGGATAAGTTGCAAAGGTTTCATCATTGAATGCACAATATGATGCAGATGGAAAGTATTTTTTTTTAAATCCTTAGTAGATGGAGGAATTCTAGGAGATACAAAGGTTCCTTGTGGGCCATTGCTAGACATAGATAGATGGTTTTGATCATGTTTTGGAATAATGTCTCGATATATGTGTAAATCCTCATGAGGTGAATTATTAGGATGTTATTTACTATTAAATTCACCATGGTCAATGAAATCTTGGATGTGATTTTCAATTTTAAGAAATTTGAAGTTCTATGTCAATTTCTCCTTTGGTATTCATAGAAGGAATTATTGTTCTACTAGGATGGTTTTAAATATCCTATCTCATAATGTATTACTTCTAGAAGTGTGATGTCATTTTATTTTACAAGCCTATTTAAATTTGAATCAATGGGTTCTCCTAAGGGTTCATATTTGTGTCTTAGTGCTTGTAGACTAGTTTTGTTGTTTGGAAGAATGTGGGACCCCATTTGATTTTTGTCCTTTTGAGATTGTATAGTTGGCATATGTAAATGCAAGAATCAATCTAATTGATTTGGAGAAAATGATCAAATGATTATGATAAATATGATCTAGACTTTAATGATACCTAGGAATGAAACTATGTTTTTGGTTTTTTTTTTAAATTTTAGAAGACGGTTAAGAAAAATGCAAAGAAAAAATGACAATAATGATAAGGGATGATCCTCTGTTTTTGGTTTTTAGATTTTTTGGGGAAATTCGCAAGGAAAATGAAAGGTATAAATGACTATAATGACAACTAGGATATGAACAAGTAAACCTTAAGGGAAAATCTAAACTTTTTGAGAGTATGACTTTAGGATCTACCCTTAATGATTGAAAGAGACTCTTTGACCTCCAAGTAGACATGAAATGGATGAGATAATAATTGTGACAAAAGTTCAATTTGATAAAAGAGGTCAAAAGGAGTCTAACAACTACTATAAAAAGGTTAATTCTCTAATATCCAAGAGGTAACCCTATAGGTAAAGATGTCCAAATATAAGTAATGCAAGACCTATGTTTCAATATTTTTTTGAGTTTTTTTAATGAATGCAAAAAGGTAAACCCTAAAATGATGAGATGAGGAATGCAAAAAAGGAAGGTAACCCTAATGACGTATGCCAAAAAGGTAGGTAACTATAATGATGATTTTAATGCAAAGATAAGATTGATAAACAAAGGAAAACCTAATAAATGAAATATTTTTGACCTAGGAAAAGGAATGATGCAATTGAACCCTAAAATGAAAACCTTTAGAGAATATGCAAACTTCAAAATGCTAGCTATTGTATTTCTAGTCTAGACAAGTCTTAGGAATATGTGTAGGAACCCTAATTTGTCTGATTATAGGATTTTGAGATTGATTTTGTCAGTCAGATGCTTTGAAAAATATAGTAGAGGCATTGTGGGATTATAGCAACTATAGCTCTTAATTAATGAAAGTGTGATAGAAAATATCAATTGCAGTGACTAGTTTGATGTCATAGAATACTAGTCTAGTAAAATTGACAAGAAATTGTGATGCGAGAAATATAAAAGCATTTGATAAAATTGCAATTGTTAATTAGAAAGGTTCAAATGTATCGTAGTAAGTCTTAATTTCATTGCATAATATCTCTATTGTGTTGTTTTTTCTGGTGAATATTTTGTAATAGTTTTGGAAAATTTCATTCAATTTAACAAACATAATGAAATCATGCAAGACAATATGGCTATTGCAAACCCTTGGAAAAATAGGGTTAATGGAATGGGTTCCATAATTAAATTAACCCAAATTGACTCTACTGGTATCAACAAAAAATAAAAATACTTTGAAGACAAGCATGTTACCTAGGCTAGAATATGGATACTACTTGTTGAGTCCCAAATCAAGGATTACTTCATATAATACTTTAAGATGGACAACTATATAGTTAGGTGTTACTGGATCCCCTTTACATGTTACAAGAATTACCTGACTATATTACCTTGAAGATATGGATATCATATGAATCAATGATTTTATGTATCAACAATGAAGGTACATAAGGGGTGTCTTTGAAGGTCTAACCTTTAGCACTAGCAAGCTTAAGGTTTTTAGCTTCTACAACAAATAGTGTCTAGTATAGGAATTTATTAAAGTGGACATACATGCAATGATTCACCCAATAAAGGGGCCTCTTAGCCTTCATAAAAATGTTTTTTACGTCTTGCAATAAGAGGTTTTAAATATCAAATGGATATTGAGGGAGATTTCCATTACTATGACACATCTACACTCATTGATTGTGTCTTTAATCACAACAAATTTTCTTATATAGTAGTTCCAATGAAGCTTGGCCTTATCGTATTACTACTTGGGTTTCCCTCTTGGGTGATTAATTTTTCCCAAAAGGTAGGCCTCTAATAAAATAAAATGAGGTGTTATGGTCACCTTTTAGTGCCACGCTAGGTCCACCCAAAAATATGCACAAACATGCAAAAAACTTGAGCATAATGTCTTATTGACCTTTAATAAATCAAAATATGAGGAAGACACACAAGTTTAGAGATTTTTATTTAAATTAGTCCTCTCGAAGCCCACACCACAAGCTAAAAACAAAGATCAACCAACTAAAAACCCAAATCTAGAAATTGAGGATGACTAGAAAATAGAAAATCAAAGATAAAAAAAACAAAACTAATTTGTAGAGATTTTACACCTGCACCTACCATTCAAATGTGTCATTTGTTTAGAAATTGCATAACTTAATATAGAAAATGTAATTTGGAAATGTACAATTGCATATTAGAATTGGGTAGTTACATCGTTCAACTAGCAATTGCGTTAAATTTTCTACAAAACACACAAAAAATAGAAAATATGCAAGACATGTATTCAAAATCTAGAATGATTATAAAAATTAGGTGATTGTGGCTCGTAATCATTCAATTATGGCAAAATGATCTATATCTACAAGATCTCAAAAGCACACCAAAAATTTAAAAAATAAATGTCTTCTCATTGGGTTCACTAGAATGTATAGTAGTAAAATCATAGAATTTATAAACCTATAACAAGATTAGCATACCTAACCACAAAAGATTCAATCTTATGAATAAAATCCTACTCCTAACCAAAAGCGAAAGACAAATAGTTCAATCAATCATGCATATAAAATAAATCCATAGAAAATCATGCACAATGATAGCAACATATTTTTTTCTTTGTTGCTTTCCTTTCTAATGCAATGTGGGCTCTCAAATTTTCTCTTAGAATGATGAAATGAAAATACAAGAATTGTGGTTAGAAAAAATTAAGAATCACCTTCATTTTATACATTTAAGATTTCAATAGACAATTCAGATTAAAAGGCGATGATGGACAATGAATGGTTGGGATTCAATATAGCTGATTTATTGGAATTAAAGACTTAATCAACATTTAATTATTATTTAATCATGTGCACTAGAGAATAATAAATAAAATAAAGATTTTATTTATTTTGAAGCAATTTATTTTCTTCAAAAAGTATGAATAATTAGATATAATAAATAACTTTTTTTTATAGGTAATAGGTCGAAGTCAAATAATTTTATAAATATTTAACCTATATACAACCTAACTCTCTAGAGGCACTGGTAAGAAAGAGTCAAACAGAGAAAACCTTGAATCTAGTCCTCAAAAATAAAATTTCTAGTATCAAATTGTTACAAATATCCATTTATATACAACGGGGTAATGATGAGGGATTAGGCACCCTCATTTACAAACTTTTACTACTAGTATTAGAAAGGTTTTTTAAAATAGTATGATTGATGTGGTATATTGAAGAGCTTATTTAATTATAAAAGAATGAAATAAATATAAAATAATTTTTTTATTTAATTTTTAGAAGATATTTTGTTTTCTTTATGAAAAGAAAATAATTAAATAAATTAAAGAACTTATTTAATTATAAAAGATTGAGATAAATAAATAAAATAAAGATTTTATTTATTTTTAGAACACTTTGCTTTCTTTGAAAAATTGAATAATTAAATAAATTAAAAAATAATTATTTAATTATATTAAATAAATAAAAAAATTGTTTAATTATAAAAGATTGAAATTAAAAAAATAAAATAAAGATTTTGTTTATCTTTAGAATAGATTTTACTTTAAAGTGAATAATTGAATAAATTTTTTAAAAATTATTTAATTATAAAAGACTTAGTTAACTAATTAAATAATTAAAATAATTATTTAACAATGAGGAAAATCAGAAGAATATATTTAATTAAATAATAAAGATTATTTAAGTAAAGTGGAGGAAATTAATTAATTAAATAATAAAATTATTTAATTAATATTAGAAGAAAATTAGATAATTAAATAATTACAAAGTATTTAATTATGAGAAGCGAGAGAAATGTTAATTTTTTGAATTCAAATTAGAAGAATGACATTGAATTAGTTAAATAATTAAAATCATTTAATTAATTAAGAAGAAAGTAAAATTATTGCTTGTAGACATGAGACAATTTTAGGTGACTACACTGATAGTATTATTCCAGATATGAAATTTATTAATTAATAACCAACAAAGATAAAGTAAAGATTTCAGATACACATGAATACATAGGAATACCACATTTATGTGGAAAATCCAAAATGGGAAAAAAATGTGAGAAATGTACTCACTATATCCAAATAGCTAATTACAAAGTTTTAGGTTTGAGGCCAAGGTACTCACATCCCTATCAATTTATGCACACTACCAAGGATTATATGTATCTGAATTTTATGACAAAAAAAAATAACTCACAGATTCAATAAAGATGTATCTGAATTTTATGACAAAAAAAAATTACCTTCTAGTCTAATCCTTCAAACAACTTCTTTGTTATGCCTTGATTGCACAATATAACTTTTAAAATTGAATAACACACTCTTCACAATTATCCTCACATTCTCTCATATCATTTTCATTCCTTTCCATCAATATATATAGTGATAAGTGCATCGGAAACACCGACAAGGTGTATATGCTGACCATTCCAAATGTTTTAGATAGTTGGCCTTGTTTGTACTTAGTGTTGTCTCTCTATAATATCTATTTTGGGACCTCTGGTACTATGTGCAAGGGAGAACACCACGAAGAGTGTATCATATTGTAAAGAATAAAATATGATGATGTATTATGTGGATGATATGTGAATGTGATATCCTTTACATATAGAAGAATTGGGGAAGGTAAGATTCTCTTCTTAATCCCAAATTCCCAAAGGAAAGATCCAAATCGATTAACCACAAGAAAATGGTCAATGCATAAATGAATCAATCAATTAGTAATAAGAAGAAAGAGGAAAACCTTACATTTTGTTTTAGAAGAGATTATTGAAATGAATTGAAGACAAATACTAACCTCAAAGTATAGAAGATCTAGAAATTGTTGTTTTCTGGTGCCTATATTGAGTGTTTGGAAATTTTGTAATCTAATCTCGAACGGAAACACAGAGACAGAGAAAACCCAGAAATATTTTTCTTTTCGAATCCAGGTCGACCTTGACCCAAATACAGGTCGACCTTGACCCCTTTATGTCGACCTTGACCTACACTTCTCTGATGAAAATTATGTTTGTGAATCCTGAAAGTTTGTCGAAAAGGGTATCTGAATCTGCTCTGTAATTCGTTGTTCTATACTTGCACCTGCAAGACAAATGGTTTTATTTGTTTGGATGGGGGGTTTGCCTTGGTCAAACCCCAGTTTTGGAATTAACCTTAAAATAGAATTGAAATTGTCGTAATAAACAAAGTAAATAGAACAATTCACCTTGCTTATGTTGAAACTCTTGTGGAGGATTCAAATCCTTGAATCCACAAGTATGGATGCTCCAAATGGATGTAGAATTATAGGATGTAGGATGCCTCAAATCAATTTCATTTAGATGTTCAACACCAATCTTGAATGGATCTTGGAATAGAAAGAATATTGAATGGATATGGATGGAGAAATCTTCAACTAGAGGGCTCCATAGAGCTTGAATCCTCCAATGGCTACCAATGGATCTCCTTGATGAATTGAATCTTGAATGCTTGAATACTTGAATTCTTGAATGCTTCCTTTCTCCTTTCTTGATAATTATTGATTATTTTTTTATCGCCTCCATGAAATGAGAGGAGAAGGCTTCCTAATATACTAGTCTAGGGCACAAACTTCTAGAGAGGCTGACATAGGAGAAATACATTCCCATTAAGCACATACCCTTAGAAGTGGACCTAAATTAAATACATTTTAAGAGTTACCATTTTGAAGCCCGAAATAGCCGACCCAGAAGTGGGAAACAATTCTTTCTGAACCTCAACATCCAGAAATCTTTAGATTTTGAAATTTAAACCCTGGGTCAAGGTCAAGGTCGACGTTGAACTAGGTCAGGGTCGAGGTCGACATTGACCTTGAGGTCAAGAACCTCAAAATCTCAAAGCAAGATGCCATAAATAGGTAGGAAAGAAGTGGGAAATAGGGAAGGATGGGGGAAAAAGCTAGATCCAAGTTAAAGACCCATTCAAGGCATTTGACATGACCCCAAACCACTTCCTCAAAGGGCTAAACCAGTCCTAAATGGAAGTGCTTCCACTTTCCAATGATACACATATCTATGTTTATTGTAAGTTAGAATCAAGTCAAATTGAAATTCTTTTGGTTCGAATTGAAAGTAATTTATGGTGTATATAACCAATTATGAGGGTGTATTTCATTGCATTGAACAAAGTTGCTTCAATGGTAAATTTTTATTTTGTGTAGATACAAGTATGTTCATTTTGTAACTTATTATTTGGATGTTTCTATGATGAAATATGATCAAAAGATGCATGAAATTTATGCAAATTACTATGAGATACTTGAATGGAATTATGTTAACTTAGTAATACTATGATTTCTTTTGTTATGAACATTGAGACATACCTCATATAGTAGTGGTTGATTTTATGATGTCAAATGAATTTGGGAATATACTTGTGATAGTTGGTTGATTTCCCTACTCAATATGTTGAGCTAATGTGTATTCCTTGTGCTGGTGTTCATATACATTAGTGAAATATGAGGGAATGTGTGCCTAATAATTATAGTTAATATGATGATGAAGTGATTTTTTTAAAATATATTGTGGATGGTCGAGGTTTTTTAAGCCACCATGAAGTGATAGGAGCCTATAGTAAGACATTCCCACCCATGTGATGATTGGAACTTACAGACTTGTGGATTGGTTTAGTATTCCCATTCATGCAGTGATAGGATATTATTTTAAAAATATTCCCACACATATAGTGATTGGACTTAATTGATCATAGAATTTCCTTCTTTCTTCCATGAAGCATTTAGTCTTGTTAAGAGAGAAGGCACACTCATGTATAAATTGGACTGGAAGGATTCTATTTGGTTAGTGTAGCTTTGAGTTGAACCTTGATTGAGTCTAGAGTATGTTGCATTTCCACACATGTTTAAAATGGTTCTTACCCAAAGTATTTTCCCACACACATATTTTTGGTTCTTTCTTGGTTCTTGCACTCATTTTTTGAGGGATGGTAGTGTATGTGTATTAGGGTAGTTACCCTCTAGCCTATGACTTGGTTATACCAATATACTACATATGGTGTTAATATATCATACTAAGTGGTAGACTCCCTTATAATCCCACACATGCAATAATCAGTCAATGTGTGCACATGTAGTAATTAGACTTATGTAACCATATATTTCTCAAAGTATGCCTTCACATGTAGCATTAGGACTTGTCAAAAGAAAATGACCACACATTTAGCAAATGGATGTACTAGATCATATATATTTTTGCTTGATTTCCATGGATCAAAAAGGAATTTCATGCATATAATGCCTTCATATGTGGTGATTGGAATTTCTACAAAGTTATTTGGAGTGGCTATCCTATTTTTTCTATCATGTTGCATAGGGTCTTATCTGAGGAAAAACCCTGCACATGCACCAATTGGACTTACAGGAACAAAGTTGTTAGTGTACCTAGGTCTAGATACTTGTGTATTTATGGTGTATGACATGCCCACTTAATTAGTTCTTGTCATGCATAACTAATTATATTGTCTACATGAATAAATATGGTATGTTCTTGGGTAATCACACTTATGGATTTCCTCTGATGGTTATTCCTCTTGTGGGACCTAGATTCCTTGAGAAGTTGGATGAATAATTTTCATGTTGGTAAATACATTGGAATTTTTATGTGGTGTCCTCATTTGTTGCTCTATAGGATTATAGGAGTAATATTGGTCCTTTGGGGGAGGATGTAGTACCCCTCCTACATGATTTCAACTGAGTTATCCTCTCGAAGGGTATGTGGAGTTTAGTCATGTTGGTCTATGTTGTGATGTTGCAGTTTTAAGAATGAGAGTATGTGGTGGTGTTAGCATGATTTCTTATTATGATTCCAAAAATACCTTGTGGTTTGGTACTATGTGGATTTTTCCTTATCATTCTCCTAATGTTGTTGTATTGGTTGTGCATCTAGCTTTTTTTTTATCCTTTTTGTTCTTTGGATGCTTAAACTGATGTTTATAGAAAATTATACTTGTGATTTTAGTGATGACACTATATGTGAAATACATTTGTAGTTTTGTCTAGTTATATTCTCTAACATAGATGATATGATGGCATTGCGACATTAGTTTTGGTTTTATGATGAGTATTTATTTAGTACCAGTTATATTTTATGGCTGATTAGTAGTCGCTAGTAACCTATTATGGGGATCTATCATTTGGTCTCCAATATTAATCAAGTGATTTTGATATTAACTAGTGATTTTAATGATTTATGTTATCATTTGATGATTAATAATGTTAATAATAAATAATTATCCTTGATGATATTTCATGTTATAGATGAGGAAAATTGATGCTTAGCAGGTTGGCCTTGGTAAGGATATGATTGTTACAATGATCACAGGTACAAGGTAGTCGATGTAAGTGATGATCTTTTTTGATATCTCTTGTTATTTAATGATTATAGCTAATAAATATTATTAATCAATGATTAATGATGTGATTAAGATAGAATGAGATGATTCTTCTATGTGAGAAGGGGTGGTTTCATAACATTCTTGATAATGATTACGTTGATAGAGTTCCTGTTTACTAATTAACATTGATTTATAATAATATTACACATAACGAAATGTTTTTAAAAGGAATACAATGATAATGAAATCACTCAAAATACAAAACCAATAAAAATATGTGATTAGACATAAAAGAAAGCTTAAAACAATAACAAGAAGATTTTAAAACCACCACAAACCCAATAAGACTTATTTTGATGAGTAGATTTGTACAAATGAATTGGATGTGTGCTCAAGATTCAAATGTTATAGAGGGATTTTTTAATTATGATGGTACTTTTCTACTATTTTAGGCTCAATGTGGTACTATAAATTTACTTAGATGGTGGATGAAAATGAAGGAAATGAGGGCTCAATTTATAGAGTTGAGGGGAGGTAAATGAACAGTCAAGACACAAACATGAGGAAGGGATAGGATGCTCTTAAGGGATGGAACATTTATTGTCACAATGAGATATGGTGAGAGGACATTGGGGGTTGCAAAGATATGCCATAAAGGAATATCTTATCTCAAATCCAAAAGGGAAATCCTTAAGGAATGTAACTATTTTAGGAAGCGGAAAGGGATTTTAAGCAGTGGGAAGAAGGAATAAAATGTTCCTTAGAGGGGATACAAGTGGAAGAATGTGGTTGAAGAATGTAAGAGAATTTAAGATTGAAAAATGGAAATGGATTTTATATTAGAGTTTATGGGAAATGAAGTTGACTTTGGTTTCCTAGTCCTTTTCATTAGGATTGTGAAAAAGATTAGGATGAGATTATACTTAGTTTAGGAGGAAAGTGATCTTATTAGGGGATGTGATGTGAGGAGAGAGAGTGAGTAGAGGGATTAATTAGTTAAATAGGAATATTTAACTAAGTGAGGGTTAGTATGTGCAAGCGGATTGGGTTAAGTTAGAACTATGGGTTAGGTGGTGTTGGTATTGAGGAACACTAAGAGGGGGGCTAAATCAATGTTATAGAATTTCTAGCTTTACCAATCTGATTCTTTAACAATAAACTTAGTTGAATAAAAAGTAAACATAGAAAACATAAAGAAAACAACCATAAACTCTTGACACCATTATTTTTGCATGGAAACCTAGTTAAGGGAAAAACCATGGTGAGGATGTAACCCACAATTATCTCTTCTTAAATAATAAAGACCCAATTAAGGTCAATAATAAAAAATGGAATGCACCTTGTATTCAGGCACACTGCCTATAGTTCACTACTCAAATTAAAATACATATAGTGGCTCACTACCTATACTATTCCATTCAGGTACAAAACATTTATATCAACCTAACCTCTATAATTAGGCTCTCTACATTCAGTGAATATCAATACACCATCTCTAACTTTCACATAATATCCTCTTATTATCACATCTCTAAATCATCACAAAAACTTAGGCTTATATACCCAATGTCAAAAGAAAACAAGTTAACTAGTTATCTCCAAGAACATAAATGAATTGTGTATACCTTTGATCAAAATAATGATCATATCTCCATGCTAAACTTGACCAAAACATAGATAAAAACTATCATGTTATCTCTACCAAAAAGAATTATCAAACCCATTAGATCATTGATTTATTAGGATCACTAATTGATCCGGTGAGTAATTATCACTGCTCCTCATGCATCATTGCCAACCCAATAGTCAGATCCTCATAACTTATGAAAATTAAAACATAAAAAGGTTAAACCATATATATAAGTAGGATATGACCAATATAATCTTCTCCTAATCACGCACTTCAAAATTTTCTCAAATCTATCTGTATTGTTTCTTTTATCGATCCATGTATATTGTTCCTATTCTTTCATACTTAGCCAATTTTCTATTCTCACCTTTGGTAAGTCCACAAATTGTCAAGTAGGAAAGAGAATAATGTGTAGTTTCCATCAATGACAACATATAAATTATTTAATGTAGTGTCTCTTTCTAACAATCTCCCCCTTTGGTATTGATAAAAATACTTAGTGAAACATTACTAAGTGCCTAAGAAAAATTCCAAACACCATAAAGATAGATCTCTCTACAAAAATTTGTGCTCCCCTTGAGCTAAATAACTCATTTTTCACTCATATCTCTCCCCGTTTAACATTAATGGAAAGGGTTGAGATATATCACAAAATTTATCTACCAAAATCCTATATCATTCGCTTATGTACATAGATATGAAAAATATACTTACAAAAGTTTGAAAATATAAAATAAAATTCTACTTAGAGCTGTAAAATCTACATCCCAATGCTTCATGATGCTCTCTATAATCCCAATATACCCACAAATAGTATATGCTAACCATTCTACCTCAACCAAGTCAGGTGCATCAGGATATTCAAAGGTTACAATTAATTCCTTCAGGTATCTCATCAAAATATCTAGCTTATGAACTATTAGATTCATTTGGTCACTAATCCTTCCTTTAACTCTATCCCTTTCAGTGCTAAGAGTGTTGATTTTACCATTGATTTTGGTCACTTGAGCTTCATGCACCAAATCTAATTCCTTCAAAGGATCAAATCCTTGTGACATCTCATATAGCTTAGTTTCACTCTCCTTAATTATTTTATCAATGTTTTCTACATGCTTGGAATAATCAACAGAAGATCGATACACTTTACCTCCTACACTCAAAACATCCTTCACTTTCTGAATAGCAACTCCCAATGATGTTTAATCTTTGGAAATCATAACACTCAATAAATTGAATCTACTAGCATTACATTTATTTTGGACTTTAATCATAGAAGATTTCTCTAAGGTCTCAAAGTGAGAATCAAATGCATCTAATAACCCTTCTAATTAATCTAATTATTCTCTCACCTCATCTTCTTTCAGATCACGAGTGCCATGAGCCATCTTTGCTGAAATTCCTCCTTTATTTGCATCCATTTTCCTATCATCTGCAGTATTTTTTTCTACTCCCATCACCTCCTTATATTCATATTTTTTCATAGTTTCCTTGAAATTCATTACATTTGGTATATCTTCATCATCATCTTGAGTTGTAGAAAGCGTTATAGGAACACCAAAAATAAATAAATATGGTTCTACATCTGTTGATTGGAAACCTATGTGCATAGTGGACTCATTAGTTTCTTTCTTGTTTTCCTTTGGTGGTAATCCTTCACACCAATTCATCAATAGTATATTTCTTATTACTTCTTCTTCTTCTTCTACAATTTCCTCAACTTTACCACTCATAATTGGATTTATCCTTGTCTTTGTCAAAAATCCTCTCTTAGCTTCTTCAAGGATTATCTTAAATTTATCAGTCGTAATAATTGGACATAGTTTGTTAATGAATCCTCTAATTATTTTATTATCCTCTAATGTTTTCAATATTCTTTCTTCAAGCTTAGAAAATAGATCATCAGGGGTCTTCCCTTTGATCTCAACAAGTTCTCTGTTAAAATTATTAAAATATGTTATTGTGCCTTCCTCTAATATCCTCTTTTCATCTTCATCATATGTATGATAATATATTTTTAATTGAACTAGAATACCATGCACAAATAGTTTATCCAACACATCATCAACAATGAATTATTTCTTACTAGTTACACATTATTCAGGTACTATGCAAATCACAACTTTATTTTCCTAAGCTTCTTTTTTCCTTAAGTTCTTTGAATAACCTAATTAAGTGGAATCATTTTTGTCATCATCATTGGTTCTCTTTTGTGGTCCTTTTCTATTTTTCTTCAATATTTTCTAAGATGGTTCAGAAACTTCCTTTTTTCTAACATATTTAGGCTTAGATGTCTTTGGTGTAGGTGTCCTTACTTGTGATTTTACTTATTTCTTCACTACTAATGGACTGGCTGATGAGTTCAATGAACTTCGAGTGGATCTACTGAATGGTATATAGGGAGGGTCCATCATCATCATCTTCTACATGAATACATTTATCTAGTTTTTCTTTCTTCTTTTCTTCCTCCTCATACTTCCTTCTAGCATTATCCATCTATTCTTTTGTGAAACTCATTCTTTCACCCATAGCTTCAACTTCCTTTCTCACTTTCCTTTTCATAATAGATCTATTTAGATCTACGTGTACTTTCAATATTTTCTCTTTGTAGGGTTCTAAACCTCTCTTCATTGGTGTCAATTTTTTTCCTAACATGCCCTTAATATATGATTTAAGTAGAATAATATCTACTTCATAACCCATACGCATGATCCAAGAAGTCCTTGGGTCAACTACCTCTACACGAAAATTATTAGTCTCAACCATAAAGAAAACTATGTCTTCATATTTTTCCATAAGCTCCCTCGAGATTCTACATATGGTATGTATATCCTTCTAATATTTTTTTAAGTAACCCCGTAGTTCTCTTGTCACTAACTATTGATTTTTCATATGGTGGTATCAACTAATCTATATTGCTATTGGTATTTATTTCTACCATTCAACATCACCGATCCATCGAAATTAATTCATGAAATAGAAGAAAATGTGTATGATCAAGGATCCATACTTGAATATCTATTTCCTAACCTTCTTTATCTTTCCCAATTTCCCCAAAATATTCTTTCTCAAAATCTCATAAACATTATACTAAGATTTTTTTTTAACTATTGAGTATGCACTATGAATTATTGTGTTGGAGATAGAGTTCTCTTTTGTAGAATGATATACCTTATATCCTAGAACCATTGAAGAATATTTTGCAATTGGATTCTTGGTATTATTGATAGTCATGGCCTTCTTATCCCATTGTGAATTGGATTTTCTTCTTAATAGTCCTTAGTGTAGGTACTTCCCCATTTTCATTAAAACTAGTCATTTCTTTTAGAGCTTCCTTGGAAATCTCGTAAGGTTTTTTAAGCTAAAAGAATTGATCATGTATCCTGCCAAGAAAAATCCTAACCCACTCTAGTTCATAAAAAATATTAAACTTTGTGATCTTACCTAACTTCATAGTTTCTAAAACCTTTAATTCATCTTTCAAAGTGCCATCAACACTTAGGAATTCATACACCTTGTAAGAATTTTCCTAAGGAAAAGAATGAAAATTCCAAGATCTAGAAGCTTAATTGATAACACAAGAGAGATAGGAAAAATGATATGATCAATTGATTAATTCAATAATGGTCAAATAATAATAGATACAATTGATAATGCCCAATTGATACTATTGATAAATACAAAGTAGATATGCCCGAACATATAGGCAATGCATGATAGCTAGGAGATATACAAATGATAACCTATCAACCACACTAGGCATAATCACATGTCCATCAAAGATGGGTCATTCTCCATTGTACAATGAATTCTATACAAACATGACAATGAGAGGATGATAATGTGATAGGAGCACTAAAGGTTAATCTAACACATAAAGAGGAAATCATCCTACACCATGTGCTAAAATGAGATGCAAATTCCTAGGTGTCTACATGATGTAACTAATATGAAAATGCAATATCCTATGTAAACTTAAGTAATGTATAATTAGTAATATTTAATTACACCAACACCCCCCTTAAGTGAAACATAGGGAATATACTTAAGCTTAAGACTAAATGGCAATTGATGATGGGTCCCGACTAATAGGCAATGTTAGGTACCTATGTACAATATGAAAAGGAAATGAAATATCTTAGAAAATGGAGAAAGAGGGAAAACCTCATGGAACAAAACCTCCCCCAAAAAGAGAGATGAAAAACTAACAAGATATGTGGATGGATGGAGTAATCAAGACCCCCCCCCATTATGACATACATCATGCATATACAATCAAGAATCCTCTCAAAGGAAGGAAAAAAGAAGACATGATATCCCCCCATAATGAACAATGTCCTACATGAATGGTGAGTTCTTGAAGGAAAAACATAGTCCAATTCTTACAAGCAACATTTGTTCCCTTAGGAAGAATATACACCAAGTAAAAATGCAATAAGGCTTTCCATTATGGATAGGAAGAAGGAAGGGGAATCCAAATGAAGTATGAACTATCTTAATTATTCTCATGTGTCACCATGTTCTTGGTTGTTGAAGATGCCACAAACCAATCAAGAACATATCCAATAGAAGGTGACAAGAAAGGAACCAATGGTAATTGATCCATGTAGGAATTTGGATTAATCTCTAAAGACAATGATGTCCCCTCAAAATAAGATTTTGGAAGAGAAGAAAAGTGTTGGAAAAATGGTTAGTTGTCCCCTCGGGATTCATGAAATGGTTTAACCGCCTCATGTGTCTTCTATAAGTCTAGTGGTTGTATCAGGCATTAATAGGTCAATCTTTTGGTGCAATGACAACAACTACTTGTAACAATTGATATCAGACCTTGGTCACAGGTTTGAATCCCCTCAGGTAATGCTAAGGGGGAGATTATTGGCAAGTGTTCCCCTCAGGATTCATGACATGGTTTAACTACCTCTTATGTCTTCTAGAAGTCTAGTGGTTGTATCGAGCATTAATAGGTCGATATTTTGGTGCAATGGAAACTACTACTTGTACCAAAAATAATTCCCCCATTAATGTAGAATGCACACCAATGGTAGATGCTCTTTGATCAATGTAGAAACTACACCAAGAAGACTGAATGATGTTTCTCTCCTTAGGAAAATAGTGCCATTGGTGTATCAATAAATCCTCCCCAATTTGTAGGAAGAATCCTCAAAATGTATGACATCTCAAGAAACTAACTATGAATCTCCAACACATGAGTATGATCAATCTAAACCATGCAATGTGAAATATCAAGTGAAGTTTGAGACTCATGAATGCCAATCTCCAAAGAATCAAATGTCTTCTCTAAAGTGAAAGAGACCTCCTCCAAATGTTGTATCAAAGGATCCAAAATCATGTCAAAATCAAAAGAATGATCAAGATGAGGGCCAGAATGTTACCTTGAAAAAACTGAATAAGGATTAGCCTCATCAAAGAGAAGATGAATTTAATCAATGAAATCTCCCAAATCCTCAATCTAGGACTCCACAAACAAGCCTGCAATGTGTATCAAGAAGTCATCCCAACGAACTGTAACTATAAGACAAGAAATGTCCTGTTGCACTAAATCAAAAGGACCCATGGATTTATGAAGGAAAAAATCATTAGGAACAATAGTAGAAGCAATCTCAATAGGAGAAGTAGGATCTACAACTAAAGATTCTATATCTTTTGGGAATGGAGGAACATGCAGATCTCCATACATTTCCCAAAGAAAGGTCTAAAGATCAGGAATAGTCTTTATCTTATCTTCGTAGTCATCAAGGGAGTCCATAATATCTATATCCATATTCCAATAGATAACATTAATAACTTTTGTCCAAGAGTCTGGATCATAAGGAGGACAAGTAAGTATGTGCTCATAAGAATAGGAAAATAGATTATTCTCACCAAGATGAACGGGAACCAATTCACTCCATTTCTTATAGTTCCCTCTCATTAATCTAATTAAACCATCCATGATGCACTTCTCACATGAAACAATGTGATGAGAAAATCAATGCACTCCCCAAAATACATTGATACAAATAACCCCCCCAAAATAGATGATTTTGGCACTTTATATTTAGTATGTGTACAATTTCTACTTTCCAAAATGGACCAAAGTGGAATTCTTTTTTCAATGATTATAACTACAAAAATAAGGCTATAGAATACTCAAACAAATAAGACACAAGACCACTCAAGGATCCAACAAATTACAAGTGCCAAATATAGGCCAAAATAGACCAAATGATTAAAGTACTATGTCCACTCAAAATTTCTCCAAACTGATACCATATTTGGAAACTAGACAAAAAATCATATACCTTGAAAAAAATGACACTTGAAAATGTACCCATATGAGCCCGAACAAAGCCTCTAAAGTGGAAAAAATTGGGATTTGCAATTTTTAGAAAACATTAGTAATAGAGATCAGAAACCACTCGCACTATTGTGTAGATCATGAAATTATACCCCAAAACAAAAAAATTGCTCAAAAAAGAAAAGTCTAGATGACAGAGATATTGTTGTTTAAAAGTTCCCTTTGAAATTATTTTTTTTGAATCATTGTTGTCACACCTCCAAAATTCAAATGTCTCTAGATTTGGCCTTAGATGTCTGCTTTGGATGAAAAAATATGATTTAAGGGTTTTTGGACCTTCTAAATGTGATGCTAACCTTTGATTTGCACCAAAAAGCTCTGATTTTGACCTGTAACAAAACTCCCTCCAAATAGGCTATACAATGACACTCCCATGGCTCTGATACCATGTAAGGATTTTGATATCGCTTTGATACCATGCCAAAATTTTCCTAAGGAAAAGAATGAAAATTCCAAGATCTAAAATCTCAATTGATAACATAAGAGAGACAGGAAAAATGATATGATCAATTGATTGATTCAATAATGGTCAAATAATAATGTACACAATTGATAATGCCTAATTGATACTATTGATAAATACAAAGTAGATATGCCTGAATATATAGGAAATGTATGATAACTAGGAGATATACAAATGATAACCTATCAACCACACTAGGTGTAGTCACATGTCCACCAAAGGTGGACCATCCTCTATTATATAGATAAGTATGTGCAAACATGTACAACAATGAGAGGATAATAATGTGATAGGAGCACTAAAGGTAAATCTAACACATAAAGTGGAAATTATCCTACACCATGTGCTAAAATGAGATGCAAACTCCTAGGTGTCTACATGACAACTAATATGAAAATGCATTATCCTATGAAAACTTAAGTAAATTTTAATTACACCAACACACCTTAACCATTGGATAGTTTCCTAGCTCCTCAATGTTAGAATAAATATATGCCCTAATGTCTTCTACATGCAATACACCATATGGCACATGGGAAAAGGCTCCAACGTGGTCATCTTCCATGGATTTATGTGGGGTTCTCTTAAATTTAGGTCATGGTCTATACTTGACATCAACAACCATAGGGGTATCCATTTTTATCAATCAAATCTATCAAGTAGAGAAGTGATAAATACCTTTTGCAACAAGGACAAGGATTTGCAATTTTGATCTCTAAAATTCTCACAATATCTACTCAAATCATCTTCAATCTCTCTGAAATCTCATTCACAGGATATCATGGTTCCAAATGATGTCACATAAATCCTTTTCATTCCTTCACATGCCTAAAAAATAAATCACAATAAATGCAGTTGAACCCTAGCTCAAAAGGTTGTATATTACCAGTGATACAAATTTTGACAGTGATCCTCAAGATTATGTCCAGACTAATCAAATATGTTTTCATTAGGATCCAACTTTAATTATGCAACTAACTAAACCAATCACTTCCACCGACCCTTCAAATTCAGGGCTAAGGTAGGATTTTTCTTGAAGAAATCCCCCTTAGGTCTATCACCTAATTAATTTCCTAAAGAGATATTCACACCAGTAACTAGTGCAATCTATCTAGTAGCATCAATTTTTTATTTTCTCATCCATATCTTCTTTATTTCATTCTTGACTTCTTCATGTTAGATAACTGAGAGGGGGAGTGAATTAGTTAAGTACAATTATCCTATAGTTCCAAACACTCCTAGATGTATAAATCAAAACTTTCGAGCAATTTAATCAACTCAGTAATATATCAACTGTGCCTTTTTGTTCATTTACCGAATAGTAGTAAATTATCTACTATATTTACCAATCAATCCAATTATAATTTAATGTGTATAGTAAAATAAAAATTCAACACATCCATACACATATAACACTTTAATTTTTAACATGGAAACCCTGTTAGGGGAAAAACCCACTTGGGACCGGTAACCCAAAATAATTCACTCTTTTGAAGTGAGCTCAGTTAAGAGCCAACCCTATTAAAGGTTACAAAACACACTGTGAGGTGTGACCTGGTTAGAAGATTTATCACTAACAGTTCTCCTTTGACCAAGCTTTCACTATGGGGTCAACAAGAAAACAATCACCATTCATTGAATGCCATATTGAAATATAAAGATTGTTAAGTCCCACTCAGTTAAGAGATTTATCTATAGAAATGGTTAGAATGTTACACTATTGATCTGATTCAAATACAACTTGTTTGCAGATTTTCAGATCTATGCTAAGCTCAAAATACCTCTAGACAATATAGTCAATTCAATCTCTTTGTTTCCTCCAACTCTGTTCTACTCTATAATTCATTTCTCTGATGCTCGATGTTGTTTGTAGATTTTCTCAGTTCTATCTTCAACCTATTTGACCAGCTCACATGAATACAATCTTCTTACACACATTCCACAATTCATAATGAATCTCTTGTCTCCTTTTATAGACATCAAAAACTATTTTATTTCCATCCATATATTTTTCCTCTTAATCTTCACCGTTGATTTTTCCACTTTAACTTTCCTCAAAAGTTGTGTCAGTAACATGTTTCATTATCCTTCATTTGATCATCCTTGAATTTTTCCATCCATTTTATCATCTTAACAAACATTATCTTTAACCTCATAATCATTCACAATTGTCCAACACATTATTTTTAGTCAGTAGTAATAAGTTCCATTTATTTCTTTCACCCGGTCAATACCTCAATGCATCAGATCAGTGATAACTAACTCAATTAACATTGTACTTGGTATACACTATACTTGCTTGATATACACTATTCCAATTTGGTGTATACTGAATTCTTCATTTACTGACCACCTATTCTCTTGATCTTTAAACCATAATAGAATTATGTAATACAATCAAATCACTAACATAATTTCATAGACTCATCAATAAGTTACCCAATGAATACCATATCCATATCCTTCTTATCCATCTTATCTACATGTAGATATCTCATTCCTTCACCATTATTCCCTTCTTAAGATGTTTTTAACTATCATGATAATTACAATCAAAACTATTTGACATAAATGACAATACAACAACTAATTTAATGTTTCACATATGCCTTAGTAGCTCAGTGATCATCAATCACTATCTTTTGAAATCTTTCAATCTCTCCATCAATCTCCCCTTTAAGATATTCAATTAGTTGTAGTCTATCAATCTCTCTCTTTGACATTGATGGCAACACAATATGAAATATGTTATAGAATACCAAACATCTATTCTAAAACTCTGTATGAAAATGTTGTGACTCGGTAAGCTCTACCTATATTAGGCATTTAATAAGTTTAATCACTACACAACATCAATACTCTCCCTTTCAATAATCTCTAATATATCTCAATTATTCTCTCTCCATGTAGATAGATATGTCATGTACATTTCTCTCCCTTTGTGTGTATTTCATATGATATTCTCTCTCCCTTTGACAACAATGCCAAAAAGAAAAATAATCATCTCTTCTATATCCAAATCAATATCTTTGTTGTTCGGTTCAGATTCAAGTTGCATTGATATACAGTTTCAGTTTGTCTTCCAACTTTCACAACCTTAGGAAACCCAAAGTATGAACATCATGCATCGACATCATTTGATATTTTGATAAAGTATAGGTTGATGAAACCTCCTAATCACCTTAGTGACTGTTAGACATAGGATGGACCCCTACTCTACTCCTCAAGTATTCAAATGTGTCCTTCGGTAAGGATTTAGTAAATATATCATCAAGTTGCTCTTGTGATTTCACATATTCCAATCTTACTTTATTTTCTTGTACTTGTTCCCTCAAGTAGTGATACTTAATAGAAATATGCTTTGTCTTTGCATGCATCACTAGATTCTTAGAAATATTTATTGCACTTGTGTTATCACAATATATTATCCCTGGGTTAGTGATTTTCTCATTCATACCTTCCAATAGTTATTTTATCCTTGAAATATTTGTATAATTAGTAGCAACATCAACATATTCTTCTTCTGCAATAGACTAAAAAAATGCATCCTTATTTCTTACTTATCCAAGTAACCAATCTTTCTCCCAAAAATAATGCTCCACCAGTAGTGCTCTTTCTATCATCAATGTTTCCAGCCCAATTAGCTTTAGTATAAACTTTTAGTTCAAAATTGCTTTCTTTCTTATACCATAAACCATAGTTTTCAATGTTCTTCAAGTATCTCAAAACTATTTTCATAGTAGTCATGTGTGATTCTTTAGCATTAGCAAAAAATCTTGCTACAATTCTGACCGTATGTGCAATATCTTGTCTACTATGCACAACATACATCAATTTTCCAATCATATATCTATACAAGGTTTGATTTACCTCAGTTGACTTGTCCTCCTTCTTTTCATTAGATCTCTCACTTGTTTTCTCATCCTCTTTCCTATTAGGACATCTAGCAACAATATGACCAATCTCTTTACATTTAAAATAAACCAAAGGTATTTTACCTATATATCTTCCTTTACCTTTTTGTAATCTCCTAGCCATTAATCCTTCAAGTTCATCAAGTTCATCCTCTTCACTTTCACTATCACTTTCCTATCTCATCTTATTCTTTCTGCTTGACTTACAAATTTTTAGAGATGACATAAATGCAGATTCAACAGTAGGAACAATACTATTGTCAAAGTTGTTAAGCTCAAATGCAATCAATCTACCGATTAGACTATCAAGTGTAACATTATTACTAGGAGCTGCTCTCATTTCATGAATTTTAGAGACTCTAATAGCATAGGTAGGTAACAAGGTTCTTAGAATTTTACTTACCACAATGTCTTCATCAATAATACCTCCTGCTCCTCGGATAGAATTTACAACCTCCTTGACTCGATTGTTGTACTGAGATATGTTCTCACCTTCTTTAATTTTCATGTCATCAAACTTTCCTCTTAGAATTTTAGCTTTAGACCTCAACACATTCACATCTCCTCCATGAACTAGTGTAAGCTTGTCCCACATCTATTTAAAATTTGTACATGTCTTAACATCTTCAAATTTGGCATCTGACAAGGAAGAAGCAATCTCAATCATCATAGCATTGTGTTCATGTCTTTCTCTCATCTGATCAGCAGTCAAAGGTCTAGTGGGTAAGATAAACTCATTTTTCAAGTAGTATGTAGCAGATTCACCAATCCACGATAGATACAATTTCATTCTTCTTTTCCATGTCCAGAAGTTGTCTTTGTTTAGCTTTGGCACCTCTCTCTTATACACCTTGTGATGTTTTTTTTAAGTCCTTCAAATTTTTCCTTCAAGCACTCTACGCTCTGATACCAATTGTTAGATAATTGAGAGGGTGGGTGAATTAGTTAAGTCTATTTATCCTACAATCTTAAACACTCCCAGATGTATAAATCAAAACTTTCAAGTAATTTAATCAACTTGGTAATATATCAATTGTGTCTTTCTATTCATTTACCGAATAGCAGTAAATTCTCTACTATATTTACCGATCAATCTAGTTATAATAATGTGTAAAGTAAAATAACAATTCAACACAATCATACATACATAACACTTTGATTTTTAACATGGAAACCATTTTAGGGGAAAAACTACCTAGGACCGATAACCCAAAATAATTCACTCTTTTGAAGTGAGCTCGGTTAAGAGACAACCCCGTTAAAGGTTACAAAACACACTGTGAGGTGTGACCTGGCTAGAGGATTTACCACTAACAGTTCTCCCTTGACCAAACATTGAATATGGGGTCAAAAAGAAAACAATCAACATTCATTGAATATCATACTGAAATATAAAGACTGTTAAGTACCACTCAGTTAAGAAATTTATCTATAGAAATGGTTAGAATGTTATAGTAATGATCTGATTCAAATACAACTTGTTTGTATAATTTTAGATCTATGTTAAGCTCAAAATATCTTTGGCTAATATACTCAATTCAATCTCTTTGTTTCCTCCAACTCTGTTCTGCTCGGTAATTCCTTTCTTTGACGCTTGATGTTGTTTGCATATTTTCTCAGTTTTGTCTTCAACCTATTTGACCAGATCACATGAATGCAATCTTCTTACGTGTATTCTAGAATTCATAATTAATATCTTGTCTCCTTTTATAGACATCATAAATCATTTTATTTCCATCCATATATTTTGCCTCTTAATCTTCACCGTTGATTTTATCATTTTAACCTTCCTCTACAATTGTGTTAGTAACACGTTTCATTCTCCTTCATATGATCATCCTTGAATTTTGTCAGTTGTTTGATCATCTTAACAAACATTATCTTTAACCTTAGAATCATTCATAATTGTCCATCTCATCATCTTTAGTTGGTAGTCATAAGTTCCATTTATTTCTTTCACTCGGTCAATACCTCAATGTGTCAGTGATAACTAACTTGGTTAACATTGTACTTGGTATACACTATACTTGCTTAGTGTACACTATTCCAACTCAATGTATACTAAATTCTTCATTACCAACCACATAAAATTGTACACTCTTGATCTTCAAACCATAATAGAATTATGTAATATAATCAAATCACTAAAATATTGTAATAGACTCATCAATAAGTTACCCAATGAATACCATATTCATATCCTTCTTATCCATCTTATCTTCATGTAGATATCGCATTCCTTCATCATTATTCCCTTCTTAAGATGTTTGTAACTATTATACACTGAATTTGCGCCTCTGATCTCAAGCTCTCATAGTCTTGATAATCCAGTATAACATGGGAATCATCTCAAGATTGTGGGACCTTTTGCTAACTGAGATGAGACCTCCAGATTCTAGGTTGGTTCCTCTTGGATAGTCACCCTAATTTGCTCCTAACAGGAAAGTAAACCTTTGAGGGAAAGGGATAGAAAGAGTGTATGGAAGGGGAAAATGACTGAAAGCAAATCTATCCTACTAGGTGATGCACCAAAACTAGGGTTTGGATCTCAGTATAGAGGGGTGAAACTAGTGACAGAAATAGGTCTAGGAGATTACAACTTACTGAATAGGCTTGTATAAGTGTTTCATGGAAGGGTCTGAAAACAAAAGAGGTTGTTCAGGGAAAGAGAAAGATTCTTTCACAACAAAAAGGCTATCAGAATTAGACATCAATCCATGACCTGCAAACAGACATTCACTCCTATAGCTCGGTGCAGGATTGAGACAAGACTGTTAGGGGTTGAAATATACCCACAAAACATCTAAATCAGATCAAACAAAATAACACACATAGCTATAGAAAGTAAGAGGAACAGGGAACCTAAGATATCACTGAAAGCATTCATAAACTTTGATTCAATAAGAGATAATGCAAACAAGGAAGCACAAGGACATGAAAGATTGTCACAAACTACCTCTGCAATACTTGTATTATCAATGGGAATTTACAGAATGTGGAAAACTAGAGGGCAAGAAGAAATGCCACAGATAGTTTTCCAAGAAAAGAGCCTTTTATTTTTTACAAAATGTCAATTCTCAGCACTACAGGCTCCAAAAAAAATAATATATAAAACCCTGCACGCAGGTAGGAATCAAAAATATCTCAATTAGGGGTACAGAGGTATGCATTATAATAATCATCCCTAAAATCAGTCACTTCTGATCATAAATGTCTTCTGTGAAGATCATGGCCGATCAGATATTTCATTGTGTGTCCATCCCTAAATTGATCAACCTTACCAAGACAAAAACCTCATCCATCTACCTCTCTACAAGCTGGACCTCTGTCATGACTGTTCAAAAATCTGATCGGATCCTCAAAAGGATCCAAAAATGGCAACCTAAATCCTCTCTGCAAATATCTATCCAACTACAATCGCTGCTGAAATCATCAATTCTAGCTACCTGCAAAAGATCTCCCTCAGAAGAAAGCTCATAAAAAATAATAGGTCGCACCGCTTTGACAAAGCATTGGTCGCATGATCGCATGAGCTGAAAGGCCTTCATGCGATCATGCGACAAGCTTTTTAAAATTTTTCCTTGCCCCTGCAAGACACCTGGGGCCCGCAAAACATAATACCTATCAAACTTCACCGACCGCTAGCCATCATACTTGCCAAACTCACCACGTAGCCCGATAGGGGCCGACCACATGGCTGGACCCACGACCATACTGCCTTGAAAAGTCAGCGGTCGCATGATCGCATGAGCCTGAAAGGCTTTATGCAATCATGCGACAACCCTTAGAAAACCCGCTTCTGCTTTCCACA
Source organism: Chamaecyparis obtusa (assembly GCA_027943335.1). Taxonomy (NCBI): domain Eukaryota; kingdom Viridiplantae; phylum Streptophyta; class Pinopsida; order Cupressales; family Cupressaceae; genus Chamaecyparis; species Chamaecyparis obtusa. The sequence continues at coordinate 360,963 of BSBK01003682.1, read as the reverse complement.
AATGCTCGGGCCCAAGATGCACTGTAAACTTAACCCCGGCTCCACCTTGGGTTCAAATTTCCTCTTGTTGCCAAGTTGCCTGAACTTTCTTAACCCTGGCTTCCTCTTAGTGACCACACAAAAACCATTGATCTTTACTTCATCCGATGGTAGTCGCTGAGTCACGTTACCTTTTCAGCATATTCCTTTTCGTCAGGAGATCACCCGACTAAGGGAAGTTTTTTAATCGCCAAATAGAAAGAATATTCTTCTTTTTATTATGAGATTACCCGACAAAACATAGAATCAGGCCCACCTCCAACTGCACAATCATGCAAAGCTTGCCAACCCTGAGCCCATAACTGCCACGTGTCACTCCCCCATTCGGTCTAACCACCATGTTAGCAAACACCTCGGCACCCCAGCACGGACCCACAGAAACACCACCTGAAAATATGCTAATCACTAACGGTTTGTCACATGGTCGCATGGGCTCAAAAAAGCCCATGCGATCATTCAACCAACTGCATGATGCCACCCGATAACCACTGGTGACACTATCCACCAACCCCCTGTTGACCGTCACCTTGCTAAGAAAATTGGAACCATTGACGGTTTGTGGCATGGGCTCGGAAGAGCCCATGCGATCATGTGACCAACCATAAGGTGTTAGCTGATGACCATTGGTGGCACCATGGTTTGATTGCTTACCACTTGTCACATGATTGCATGTGGCCAAGAAGGCCTATGCGATCATGCGACCAACCGCTAGGTGTTAACTATTGACCATTGGCTGCTTGACTGTCGATCCCCTGCTGACACCACATCAATGGTTGTCACATGATCTCATGGGATTGGAAGATCCCATGTGATCATGCGACAGCCATCAGATCTTTTGCACTGGCACGACCTTAGGCACCAGGACCCGCTTGATCAGAGTTGCACACTTAGGGCTAAAAATAGAGAAGGGGTGTCGAAAACATAGAGGGTTTTCAAGCAAAGGTCAAAAACACACCAAATTTTCAAAGCGGAGGTGTCGAAAACACACTGAACCTTCAGACCAAAAGGTAGAAACATCTTGAGCCTATAGAGAGGAGGTGGAAAACACACTGGGTTTTCGACACTTGAGCAAAAAACACACTGGACTCTCGACATTAAAAGGTAGAAAATATAGAGAGTCTTGACACTTGAGCATTTCACCTGAAAAATAGGGCTGTGGCAAAAAATGAACGAGAGGGAAATTTTTGGGCAACACTTTGGTGACCTCTGCGGGATGTCAGCCTGCTAGACATAGACTAGTTGCCTTGACTCAATCCATTGGGCATGGGGTCATTTCTCAAGCATAAAAACTAGACAGGGACCAAAAACTGAAACGGGAAGACAAACTTGTGCACAAGCACTTCTTGGAAAGTAGGAAACTACTCTAGAAAATAGGAGAAAGAAAATAGGGAAACCTATCCTAACCTAAACTAACCAGTGCAGAGACCTGGTTAAATAAAGCCATTCACTGGCATGTTGAAGTAGCTACCTTTCCTTCTTAGGATATTTTGCATTGGACTCATGAGGATAGCTACGAAGATAAGAGGCATACAAAGATTTGGAAAATGAGGATGCACTACCTCTGCAAAAATAAGATCATGTTCACTCACCTCAAATGGATCAAATGGAGGTGTCCCAGTGAACTCCTTCTGGGCCAAGTATCTGATGGGGTAGCCTCTTGAAAGTCTGAAGGTAGGACTTTCATTGCTAGTTTCTCCTTTATCTTCATGGGTTCTCTCCACCATAGACAGCCACGACAACTCCTCATCCACAGCCGGGGACTGTCATCTTCTTCTTTTAAACCAGCCAAGAGCTCATTACAATCAGGCTCCATATACAAGCCATCCATGATGCTTCCCAAATAATCCTTGCCAAGGCTCTGGTTAACTTCTGTACATTGGGAAGCCTCCTCCTCAAAAATGAGATCAAGCTCATGAATTAACATATCTTCAGGATCAACCTCTTCTAGCTACTACAATTTTATAGAGGTGGCCATGATCACATCTTCCTCATCCTACTCAACAAAACTAGGCAGCTCATCTAACAAGCACAAGGCATCCATTATAGAATCAACCTCCTGTTGATGATAGACCTTTTGTTTTGATTGACCTTCAGCCATAGGAAATGGCATGGTCTCTTCTGCATCATCAAAAAAAAGAGGGAGTTCATCATACAAATCAGCCAAAAGCTCAGGCTGAGCATCAATGTCCACCTCCACACCTTGCTGCTCATTTTCACCATAGTCATCACTCTGCACTGATACCTTAGATTTCTTCTCCTCCTTATCACATGAAATCTCATTCACCAATCCTTGCTCAAACACCAGACTAGTGTCCTTACAAAGGCTTGGCATCTGACAGCCAGGAGGAAGAGTCCATTGGGGTAACCATATTACTTCATCATCCTGAGAAACCAGAGGGGCCTCTTAGGATGAAATTTTTTCTTGAACAGACTGCTCTTGCAAGGTGGACTGAACCTCAAGCACAGGCTCTTGAATAGAATTTTTTGCCTTAAAACTTGGGATGTGAAACTGAGGGGGAGAGGGGGGAGACAAAGAAGGCATAGCAACCTTAAAGCTTGGAAATGAATGCTTAGCAAGCTCCTCATGTGTAAGCTCTTGAGATAAATGGGCCCTCCAGCTTGGAATCTTGGGCCTAGGAGCCTCTTGTTGAGCAATCAGTGATCTTAACCTTGTTGTCTCAATGTCATCTCAATGTCTAATCTCTTCTTCAAACTCTCTTGCTTGCTGCTCATCAATAAGAGTTTCTGTCATTTGGTAAGGAGCTACCCCTTGCTCATAATTTTGAGCCTCCTGCTCTCTCTACTCCCTGAGCTCAGATACTTGTTTGACTAAATCAAGCAATAAACTCTTTGCCTCCTGCATCTCCTTGAAGTCTGAGCTTAGAGTCTGCATCTGCTACTGAATAGGCTGAGAAGGGGAGGGTGGGTGGTAAGCATGATGGGGAAGCTATCCTTGCATCTGCTATTGTGCCTCTTGTGCCCATGATCCATCTTTCCTGAGAGCTCTCTCATAACTTTGCACAAGGGCAAACTCATTTGGGGCATATTGGATATATTGATACCCTTGAGAAGTATAATAGCTTGGGGTAAAAGGAGGCCTTGGGTGACTTTGGTAAGGCTGAAAAAAAGCTGGTTGAGCATTATTCTCATGATAGGATGGTGAGTAACCTGACTGTCCATAGAAACTTAACATGTCTACTCATGCAATTAGCTGGGATTTGAAAATGAAACCTTGAAAACATACCAGCATCTGATCTTTGAAACCAGTAGACTTTCTGGAGTTGCCAGATATGCAGCAAAATGACCTCTTCTAGGCCTGTAGCATGCTACCAGCATATCAGAGATAGCATACCTTGAACATGAATCTGAACTTCAATCCCACCAGGCGTGCCAAAAATTGTTATACACTAAATTTGTGCCTTTGATCTCAAGCTCTCGTAGTCTTGATAATCCAGTATAACATGGGAATCATCTCAAGGTTGTGGGACCTTTTGCTAACCGAGATGAGACCTCTAGATTCTAGGTTGGTTCCTCTTGGATAGTCACCCTGATTTTCTCCTAACAGGAAAGTAAACCTTTGAGGAAAAGGGATAGAAAGAGTGCATGGAAGGGGAAAATGACTGAAAGCAAATCTATCCTACTAGGTGATGCACCAAAACTAGGGTTTGGATCTCAGTATAGAGGGATGAAACCAATGACAGAAATAGGTCTAGAAGATTACAACTTACTGAATAGGCTTGCATAAGTGTTTCATAGAAGGTTTTGAAAACAAAAGAGGTTGTTCAGGGAAAGAGAAACATTCTTTCACAACAACAAGGCTATCAGGATTAGACATCAATCCATGACCTGCAAACAGAAATTCACTCCTATAGCTCGGTGCAGGATTGAGACAAGACTGTTAGGGGCTAAAATATACCCACAAAACATCTAAATCAGATCAAGCACAATAACACACATAGCTACAGAAAGTAAGAGGAATCAGGGAACCTACGATATCACTGAAAGCATTCATAAACTTTGATTCAATAAGAGATAATGCAAACATGGAAGCATAAGGACATGAAAGATTGTCACAAACTACCTCTACAATACTTGTATTATCAATGAGAATTTACAAAATGTGGAAAACCAGAGGGCAAGAAGAAATGCCACAAATAGATTTCCAAGAAAAGAGCCTTTTCTTTTTAACAAAATGTCAATTCTCAGCACTACAGGCTCCAAAAAAACAATATATACAACCCTGTACGCAGGTAGGAATCAAAAATATCTCAATCAGGGCTACAAAGGAATGCATTATAATAATCATCCCTAAAATCAGTCACTTCTGATCATAGATGTGTTCTATGAAGATCATGGCCGATCAGATATTTCATTGCATGTTCATCCCTGAATTGATCAACCTTGCCAAGACAAAAACCTCGTCCATCTACCTCTCTACAAGCTGGACCTCTGTCATGACAGTTCAAAAATCCGATCGGATCCTCGAAAGGACCCAAAAATGGTAGCCTAAATCCTCTCTGCAAATATCTATCCAACTACAACCGCCACTGAAATCATCAATTCTAGCTACCTGCAAAAGATCTCCCTCAGAAGAAAGCTCATGAAAAACAATAGGCCGCACCGCTTTGACAAAGCATTGGTCGCATGATCGCATGAGTTGAAAGGCCTTCATGTGATCATGTGACAAGATTTTTAAAAATTTGCTTTGCCTGCGCAAGACACCTGGGGCCCGCAAAACATAACACCTGTCAAACTTCACCGACTGCCAGCCATCATACTTTCCAAACTCGCCACGTGGCCCAACAGGAGCCAACCACACGGCTGGACCCAGGACCATACTGCTTTGAAAAGTCAGCGGTTGCATGATTGCATGAGCCCGAAAGGCTTCATGCGATCATGCAACAACCCTTAGAAAACTCACCTCCGCTTTCCACAAATGCTCAGGCCCAAGATGCACTGCAAACTTAACCCTGGGTCCACCTTGGGTTCAAATTTCCTCTTGTCGCCAAGTTGCCTAAAATTTCTTAACCCTGGGTTCCTCTTAGCGACCACATGAAAACCATTGATCTTTGCTTCATCCGACAGTAGTTGCTGAGTCACATTACCTTTTCGGCATATTCATTTCCGTCAGGAGATCACCCAACTAAGGGAAGTCTCGTAATCGCCAGATAGAAAGAATATTCTTCTTTTTATTGCGAGATTACCCGACGGAACATAGAATCAGGCCCACCTCCAACTGTGCAACCGCACAAAGCTTGCAAACCCTGAGCCCAGAATCACCATGTGTCACTCCCCCATTTGGTTCGACTGCCACATCAGCAAACACCTCGGCACCCCAGCACGGACCCACAACAACACTACCCAAAAACATGCTAACCGCTGATGGTTTGTCACATGGTCACATGGGCTCAGAAGAGCCCATGCAATCATGCAACCAACCACATGATGTCACCCGATAACCGCTGGTAGCACTATCCACTGACCCCCTGCTAACCATCACCTTGTTAAGAAAACTGAAACCGTTGACGGTTTGTTGCATGGTCGCATGGGCTCAGAAGAGCCCATGCGATCATGCGACCAACCATAAGGTGTTAGCTGATGACCATTGGTGGCACCATGTTTTGATTGCTTACCACTTGTCACATGATCGCATGCGGCCAGGAAGGCCCATGCGATCATGCGACCAACCACTAGGTGTTAACTGATGACTGTTGGCTGCTTGACTGTCGATCCCCTGCTGACACCGTATCAACGGTTGTCACATGATCTCATGGGATCAGAAGATCCCATGTGATCATGCAACATCCATCGGATCTTTCGCACTGGCACGAACTTAGGCACTGGGACCCGCCTGATCAGATTTGTGCGCTTAGGACCAAAAACACAGAAGGGGTGTCGAAAACATAGAGGGTTTTCGAGCGAAGGTCGAAAACACACCAAATTTTCAGAGCGGAGGTGTCGAAAACACATCAAACCTTCGGACCAAAAGGCAGAAACATCCCAAGCCTGTAGAGAGGAGGTGGAAAACACACTAGGTTTTCGACACTTGAGCAGAAAACACACTGGATTCTCGACATTAAAAGGTAGAAAATACAGAGAGTCTTGACACTTGAGTATTTCACCTGAAAAATAGGGCTGTGGCTGAAAATGAACGAGAGGGAAATTTTTGGGCAACAGTAGCCATCATGATAAGTACAGTCAAAACTAGTTGACATCAATAACAATACTTTAATTGATTTAATGTCTCACATATACCTTAGTAGCTCGATGATCATCAATCACTATCTTTTGATGTCTTTAAATCTCTCCATCAATCTCCCCTTTAAGATATTCAATCAGTTGTAGTCTATCACTTCAAAATTAATACTTTTATTTCCCTTATCACCTCATGCATTGTTTATTTCTACCGAACCTCTTGATTTTACATTAGCTTTGTTGTATCTACAGTTCTTGGCATTGTGGCCAAATTTGTTGCAATTGAAATACATCACATTTTAATTACCATAGCTTGTATTCACTTGATTTTTATTTAATATGTACTGCTTGACCAAGTGTCCAAAATTATTATATTTGTAACAAGTAACATTTCCTTGGTTCACTTGATCTCTACATTTGCTTGATTTGTGTCCATAGTTGTGGTAAGTGTAACAATAAACAAGAAAAAGATGTGGATTTAGGTATGATTTTGCATTCTATTTTTCTATAGACTATGAACAAATTTGTTACATGTAAAGCATCTGCCATTGAAGTTTTCTTTCCTCACAGGTGTCTTCTTAGGCTCTTCATTTGGACTCTTGGATGAATTAGTTTTCTCTCCTAATCCAAAACTTTCTCCTTTCTCAAAGCCAAGTCCTTGAGTATTTCCTTTAGGTTTTTGTCTCTCAATCTCATCAAGCCTCTCTAAATTGTTTTTTATTTTTTCTTTGAATTCATTAGCTAAAGCAAGTTCACTCCTAATAATTTCATTCTCTTTCAATCTCTTTTTATGTCTATCCAAACATCAAGATCTAGTTGCATCTGTCTAATCCAATAATTCAATTTGTGGCATTCATCTCATTTTTCTTTTAGGGATTTTTTAAGATGTTCCTTATCCATTTTCTTTTCCTCAATTTATTTAGTCATTTTACTCATCATGGTTTTCATCTCATGTTTTAGGTTATCTTTTTCTTTCACAAGCTTCTCAAATTGATCATATTTATCCTTCATGGTTGATGAATCATCAGTGCTTCCTTATAACTTGAACGAATCAACACAATATTTCCTCTTTTCTTTGGATTTATTTATCCAATCCTTTAGACTTTCTATAAAGCTTTCAACCTATTTAACTTTTTCCTTTAGTTCAATATTTTTAGCATTTGATTTATCAACATATTCAAGTGCAATCAAGAGCTACTTTTGAATACTACTTGAAACTATTGAATCACCCATCAAGACCTTCCTCAAGCTTCTAGAATTCTTCCAAGGCATAAGGATCTGATACCAATTGTTGGTATTGAGGAACTCAAAGAGGGGGAGGGAATCAATGTTCTAAAATTTATAGCTTTATCGATATGATTCTTTAATCGTAAACTGAGTGCAATAACAAGTAAACATAGAACGCCTAAATAAACCAACCATAAACTCATGAAACCATGACTTTTTTGTGGAAACCTGATTAAGGGAAAAACCACGGTGGGGATGGAACTCACAATTATCTTTTCATAAATAATAGATTCTTGGTTAAGTGAAATAGTATAAAATATAATACACCTTGTATTCAAGCACACTTCCTAGAGCTCACTACTCAAATTACAATACATATAAAGGCTCACCTCTAGATATGTGCATGATCATGGTATGCCAAACTAGGCCCTTAAGTGACAATGAAAATTCAAAAAATCAAGTTTAGGCAAGTTGACATAAAAATTTGAACAAGTTATAAATATTATATCAAAAATATGTAAGAATAGAATCTATAGATAATTGTATTTATTTTAAAAGATACTATGCCTTTTTTGAAAAATAATTATTCTATATGTTGAAAATTTCAAATTTCAATGTAGTAGTATGAAAATTTCAGGAAAAAATAAGAAGTAGGTGTATGTCTAACCACCTTAAACACAATCAAATGATAATATTTTTTTACAAGATTCTAGATATAAGTATTAGACTCATGTCCAGATGTGACACATATTTTTCTATAATTTTTTTCCAAGTAAATAATTAATTATGATTTTTATTCTACAACTTTTCTAGAATATAAAAACTCTTGTGTCTGACCATGTTAACTTAGTCTAAAACTTATCAAATTGAAATTTTTTTTAATTTTTCTTATAGTAGGAAAAGCATAGAATGTGACACATGTTTTTTATTTCAAAAATGTTATAGAATTTGAAAGTTACACCTATTTTTCAATAAGTCCATCAATCAGGACTAGAAAGATAACAAGTAGGCGTATGTCTGACCACATTAAACAAAATCAAATAATAATATTTTTAAATAAGATTCTAGATAAAAGTAGTAGACTCATGTCTAAATGTGATGTATATTTTTTTGTATTTGTTTTCAAGTAAATAATTAATTATGATTTTTCTTCTACAAATTTTCATGAATATAAAAACTCTCATGTCTAACCACCTTAACTTATTCTAAACTTCATCAAATTGAAAGAATTATTTATTATTATCATATTAGGTGAAGCATAGAATGTGATGTATATTACAGATTTCAAAAAAAATTATATTGTTTAAAATTTATAGTTGTTTTTCAAAGAGTCTATCAATCATGACTTCTTTTTCACATCACCACTTTTTGGCATACCATGATCCTGCACATACCCTTCCATAGAAAAATATTTTGACAACAATCCAAAATGCTGAACTGAGAAGTAGGATCAACTATGCCTATACGGTTCCATTTAGGTACAATACATATCTATTGGTATAATTGATGCAATGATGGTAAGTGATGTGATGGTACAAATTTGGTATTGTGATGATTCGTTATTGTGTTGTCATTGATGCCAAGTATCGACCTAGTGTTCCTAGTATGTTTCCAAGTGAGAGAAAGATGAATAGTATATAGTAAGTGATTTCAGTGGTTGTGATGCTTAAGAAAGACTTGGGAATGCCTTTAGATGATAACTATATTATCACAACTATTTATGTTAATATTTGAGTAAGTTATGATTGGTTGAAGTATGACAAGGCAACTGCTAGAATAGTCTACGACTAAAAATGTGTGATTTGATTGGTTTATAAAATCTATGATGATTTAGGTGGTGTGATCATGTAATTGTGTTGTTCATACTATTTTTATGCTATGTTTATGACCGTGACTAATTTGGATAACTGATAACCATGTTTTGTAGTTACATAAGTTATTTTCGTTAAAGGTGACAAGGTTCTTGAGCTACCAATGGTAGATCTTCTATTGATGATCTGTAATCAAGTTATGATGATTCATGTGTGTTCCATCTATCATGATAACATGTCTTAATTTATTTGTGGTGATGTGTTGGCATTACATTAATCAAGGTAGATGTATAGAGATGAAGGTTGAGTTGGTTAAAACATGTTTGATTTCTCTTAATAAAATAATTTGTAAGGGTCTATCTTTTAGCCGAATTGTTTGGTAAAGATGGTTATTATATTGGGATGTGTGTTTTAGAGTGATCTCTTTGAGCGCAAAGATTGAAAAGGTGATTTCAAATGTGTTGGATGAGTTTTTAGGGTGACAACAAGATTGGGGTTTGAGCAGTGATATTTATATCATGAAATCAAATATTTGTGTGTGTAGATAATGATTGTGATGGTGTGGTCAAGCTAGGGTACTCTAGAGTCTTCTGGGGAGAGAATGAATGTGTTAGAGAGGATCTAATCAAGAAAATTAGTTTCTATGTCCAGATCAAAAGACTTGAATAGGTTTCTTATTTGTAAATCCCTTAATTGGGTATATCATAATAGATCTTATTTATAACTCTCTCAGTAGAGTGTCTCATTAATTTGAGTTTGAAATCTCCTAATATAGTTACTTATAATAGGGTAAAGATCCTAACAAGGCTAGAGGAAAATCCCATAATTGGGTGGCACCTAACAGTGTCTCTGTAAACTACTAATAGGGGTAAGTTCCTAACATGACATACTTCAGAACTAGAGTACATAATATGAGTATCATCTCATGTGTGGTTTTCATTCATTTGGGTTTCCATGAGAAAAATCTCTTTGTTATGTGTTTCATGCATTGTAGTGTTTTTGTTTATTTGGTTAAGTTTCATTTTCTTATCAATCGATAAACTTGTGAATGTTATTTTTAAGTTAAATGAGTGGAAATTTGCAGATATCTTAGATTATTGATTCATCCCCCTTTGAGTAATCTTGGACCCTTAGGAATACAAAAAATTGGTATCAAAGCTTTGGTCCTCTTTGTGGAGAATCTTTATAGCTTGAGGTCAAGATCCAAAAATGATGAGGAAGAAAGATCCTAAGTTCACAAGGGAGAACTACTTAGTGTGGAGTGGAAGAATGAATCTTTATCTAAAATGTATGTGTAACTAATATTGGAATCATTTTGTTAATAAGCATGTTGCACCGATCGGGACTCTCAATGCAGATAAGCTAAGGGAACATCAAGAGAATACTATAACTATGGAAGCCATTGCAAGTACATTATCTGATGTAGAGTTTGTTGATATCCAAGATCTTGAAACCACCTTTGATGTGTGGGAGAAATTGAATTTAGTGTATGGTGGTGATAAACATGTGCAGAAAGAAAAGGTTGAGAGACAGAAAGGAAAATTTGATGACATGAGGGTGGTTGAAGGAAAACATTGAGAAGTATGGTCATAGAATTAAAGAAGTGGTTGTTGATATCAAAAGTGTTGGTGGAACTATTGAAGAAGATGATGTGGTAAGTAAAGTATTGATAATCTTGTTACCTCTTTATTCTATTAGTGTTTGTGATATTCAAGAGTTAAGATATTTAGGAACTACAACTATCACTCTTGATTCATTGATTGTAAAGTTGATTTCTTTTGAACTTAGAAATTATGATAGTAGTGCTCCAAAGATTGAAGTTGCATTCAAGGCATCTATGTATCTATATGTCTCTTGCACCTACAAGGAAATTAAAGGAAGTTATTCTTGAATCTTATTCTATGTCAAGTTACTCTAATGATTATGATTCTATCTTGTTTGAGGAAAATAAACAGGATGAGTTGGAAGCATTTCTTGCTAGGAGGCTACCTAGAGGAACCAATAAGTACATGGGCAAGCTACCTCTTGAGTTCTTCTCATGTAGAAAGATTGGACACATTGCTTCTAGGTGTCTTGATGGTGATAAGAAGGAAAATACTAAGAGCTTCAAGGATAAGAGAAAGAATACTTTTTTTGTTGCTACTGATGATGGGGTCACAGATGAGGAATCTGAGGATAATGAAGAAGGTGTATTTAAATTTGTTGATGTTAAGAAAAATCCTCTTGTAGATGGTGAAAGAGCCTTGATTTATAGCATGGATCATAGTGAAGATTTGGTAATAGGCAGTGGATGTACGCATCATGTGACTAGTGATAGGAGTAAGTTCACTAAGTTGGAAGAATGTGATGGTGGAGCGGTAAAGTTTGGTAAAAATTCTCTTGCTTGGTAAAAGGAATAGGGTCTATTGCACTAAATAGAAAAAAATTGTGTGATGATGTTTACTAGGTAGAAGGCCTAGGGTATAATTTTTTTAGTGTAGCATATTTGAATAATAAAGGTTATCTTGTAGAGCTCAAAGGAGGTGTATGCAAGATACTTGGGAAATATGGTGATCTGATTGCTACCGGTATGCAAACTAAAGGTAACTTATTCTATCTAAGTACTACAATAAAGATTTTTTTCATTGCAAAAGATGATGATAGTTGGCTGTGGCATAGGATATTTTGTCATGTTAACTTTGATAGTCTATTCAAAGTGAGTAAGATGAATATTGTTAGAGGTTTTCCACAATAAGTGAAATTGGACAATGTCATGTGCAAGGAATGTTAGTTAGGAAATTCAACTGATAAAATTACTTTATGCTTTTTGTTGAGGATTGTTTGGGTTACTTTTCTAAAAGACAAATCAATTGCACTCTATTTATTGAAGGTGTTAACAACACGAGTTGAAAAAGAAACATGTAATATTCTGAAGTGCTTGAGATCTGATAGAGGTGGCAAATTCACATCTTTGGAATTCACTGAGTTTTGTGAAGAACATGGAATTAAAAGGCAAATGTTAGCACCCAAAACTCCTTAGCAAAATGGGATTGCAGAGAAAAGGAACAGATCTATTAATTGATGTTGCAAGGACAATGATGATTCAAAGAGATGTACCTAAGATGATTCAAAGAGATCTTAGATTACTTAATTAAAAATTTAAAGAGAAATGATGAACTTGAACTTAGAGAATAATAGAACACAAATTGCACTTATCATTATCTATTAAAATCTCTTATAGAAAATTTTCACTCTCTAGATAAAAATATTTCATAAAACCATTTGCATTTTTTTCTCATTAATATAACCAACCTTCCACATTCTTTTAACTAAAAGTCCCCTTGTACCATTTTCACCAAAGTAAAAATAGAATTCTCCACTATTTGCAAAAACAAATCCCTCTGAAAACAAAATATTCATGAGTAAAAGAATTTATTCATTCCTGCACTTACACAATATCTTTGATAAAAAAAAATTCATTCCACCGTTTAATATCAAGCAGAGTATAAGATCAAGCAGATGGCTAATTTGATTGTCAAGACTCACAACAGAAAACTATAGAATTAGTTTAGAATGTGTGATCCTTTAAAGTAATGGTCTTGTAGACATCATTAAAACTCTTCATTCAACAATCTACAAGCAGTGCTGAATTTTGAACCTGAAGAACATGTCACCATTTTCCATTAAAATACTTATCCACTTTATCCTTCATTTTGACCAAGCTTTTGATTTCTTTGAAATAATTAATTGGGCCATTGTACATCTGCTCTTTTTGCTTTGGTGATGATGCAATTCATCATTTTCTATGTCTTGGCTTTCTTGGTACCACATTTAGTAATTACTGTGTGCATGGCTACACACATTTCACATTGATTCCTATTACAAGTGAAATACTTTGGGAAATATTACAAGTGAAGAAATGACCATTTTCATCCCTCTTTTTTTTCTCAAAAAATCTGCCCTTGATTTCAAAAACATGAATGATATTCACTTTTAGCTCTAGAATGCACCGCAATATTTATTTTGTTGATTTCCAACAATCATTTAATTCCATAGCGCTGCTCATTTCAATATGAAAATTTATGCTGCAAACAAAAACATGGTGCCACACAAAAACTCTAACCGCGTCAAGGAAATATTAAAAATTATTTCTAATGTTTGTTGTTAGATAAAATGCTCTTTACCATTTCGCAAGGACTTTTTGTTTTTTGGTCCTTCTTTAATATTTTCCAAAGTTTTTAAACTCTTCTATTTTAATATTTAAATAATTAAATATTGATTTAAAAAAATTTCTTTTTTATCCACGTTTGAAGCTTTTTATAACTAAATCATTTAGGATTAAATAATTTAAATAAAAATTTAATTTCCTTTTAAGTGCAGCCTTCTGATCTCTAATGAGTGCTAGGTGCCTTGACTTGGCCCTTTAATTTTTATTTTTTTTTGGTCTAAAGGAAATTTTTATTATAACTAGTTGAATGTGACCTCATGTTTACTTGGGGCAAAAATGTTGAATAAGGTGGACATTAAAATCAACATGCAATACCTTTGTCATATGACCCAAAATATGCTTGGTAGCTTCCACAATTTGCCACTTGACATATTAGTTCATTCATATATGGTGAATATGTGTGTAAAAGGTTTAGCCCGATTCTAATTTGGGTGCAAGATATTAATGGTCAAAGATGACCATTATGAAGCTCTTTAAAAGTATAGATGTGAAAACATGTAAATTGACTTTGGATTTGGCTCTTTAAAAATACCAAATCTTGTCCTGAGGCTCTATTTTTTTTTTAATCCTGGTAATACATTTAGATGTGAAAAATACAAAAAACCAACCCTCGTGGTATAGAAGTCATCATACACCAAAATATTACTCTATGAAAATGGCCACTTGGAGAACAAAATATTGTGCAAAGTAAAAATAAAAAGAAATCACATTTGGATTGGGCTTGGCAAACATGGCAACTGAGGTGAATGAGCTTTAAAAATGCATATGTGGTCTCACTAATATGTTTTCAATACAAGGGAACACTCATCTTGACAAATTAATTAACCAGATGCAAATTATAGGCCTTAAAAGTGGGCTACTTGAATTAATCTGCCAAGGTATAGAGTGCAGATATGTCTTGAGGCTTCAAGAAGGGTACATGAAAATATCATCAAAACTAATTGTGGGAAGCTAAAAGTGGACAAATACACTTAATGATAGGCAATCAAAATGTTCCTAAAGGTGTTTTGCAAAACAATCATCAGAAATGAAGTTATTAGCTTTCAAACTAGCCATATTCAGATAAGTTTACGCATGGGTGTGCCTAAGTGTCAGTCAATGTTTTCTCAAAATCACTTCAAATTCCTTCAGAATTTGAAGCTTCCAAAAAGAATCAGATTCCTCCTAAAGTGATTGACTAGTATACGAATGATGTTGTCTTCTATGTTGATAAGGTTTTTTGCTACATAGAAGCTATAAAACCTAGAATTGTATGAGAATCTGGGTTGTCTTATGAGAGTACTAAAGAAGAATGAATGGCTATTATTGAAGAATTAATCAAATTTCCAAAGGATACCGGTGTTGCAAGGATTGAAGCTATGGAAGAACTACCTGTTATTGCTAGTGAAGGGAAAGACAAATATAAGAGCAAGAGAATGAGAAAGATGTCTACTAAGGTTTTGTCCTTTAGTAATCAAGAAAAGAATATTAGAAGAATTACTCGGCCAAAATAACCCTGGACACAATAACCCCACCATAATAACCCAAGGATACAATAACCTAGGGTCACAATAACCGATGGTCAAAATAACCCATGGACAAAATAACCCATGGTCATTTTAGATCAAGTTAGTATGCTAAAAAAAAGGATTGTGAGGCACCATAGAGGATATTTAGGTCATTTTTAGACCATATATCCATTATATACCCCTAAAATAGCTTTAAAATATCTTTGATATATTTAAATAACTTATATAAGTGTAAATAATTATAGAAATAAAGACAAATTCGTTGAATAAGCTAAATACAAGTTATTATGAAAAGATATAAGTCAAAAGGAATTATGAAGAGGCATTAAGAGGAAATTCTATTGAGGGATGGCATAGAGGATTTAGCAAATTGCTTCAATCATCGCATAGCTCAATCTGGAAATTCATCAAAGTAGTGAAAAAAGAATAGGGTCTCCAAGAGAATAAAATAGAGAAATATATGGATGGACACACTACACAATCAAGCAGGAAAAAATACCGTAAACTCAAAGAAAGACTAAAAGGACTAGTTGATGGTTATGACAATAATAATATTTTAGATTATATAAGAGGCATTCCTCATAATTTGACACTTAAATTGAAAATTTGAATAAAAAAGTGTTTAGAAATATACTTGTAATTTATAAATTTTGTTTTCCTTTCTCTATAATCTTATGGGGTTATTTTGTCCATGGGTTATTTTGACCACGCATTATTTTGATTTGGGTTATTATGACCCTGGGTTTTTTGTCCTTGGGTTATTTTGTCCATGGTTATTTTGGTCGGGTTATTATGTCTTGTAATCGAAGAATATGTCTAGAGAGCTACTTTGATGTAGTGATTGTTTGAAGTGACATAGAAGAGGAAGATCATAAGGATGTTGGTGAACAAAAGGAGACTATAGGTATTGATGTGCATGCTACTACTTGTGAGGAGCGTGTTGTTCAAATGAAGATGATTTTTCAGTTCAAAAGATTATTGATATGCAGAGTTAGTTAAGAGGACTCAAGACTGTGTTTCTATGGGAGAAGCTTGGATTTTTTACCCCTCCTTTTAAAAACTAAGTGCATCAAAGTGGTGCATCTATCAAGGGGGGAGCTTTTTGGATCATTTCTATTTTGGATTGATACTAGTGATTGTTATCAGAGTGGCACAATGGTAAGCATGTTTTTGGCCTTTGTCCTTGAAGGAAAATGGGCAGAAAGATAAAGAAAATGTTTGTTTGATAATGTGTATTTAGGAATGCTTTAGTTACTTTAATTAAGGAGACTTGATAGTGATTGATATTTGTATGAAACATTTTTGGTGAATGTTTGACATCAATGAAAATGAGGAAATATATGGAAATATATGTTTGGTTGTGGTTTTTTGGTTGCCATTGATGTCAAACATTGTGGTGCGAAGGTGTTTGTGTTTTCTTAGATAGTGTAGTCCAAAATTATTTTCTAGTGACATGATCAAGTATATCTTTATGTCTAGAAGAAGGAAGTTGATCTAGAAGAAGTAAGGTTGTGTGTTGGACATGTTAATGGAAGATATATATGTATATAGTGCTATAAAATAGTGGAAGATAAGAATGTATTTAGTGAACTATAGAACAATGGAAGATAGGTATGTATTCAGTGCTATAGAATAGTGGAAGAAAGGTGTGTATTTTGGAGATCATGTGAACATGATGGAATGATATTTTTCAGTTCTTTGGTGTTATATTATTAAGTTTGGGATTCATTGGTTCAACATCAGAGATATAGAGTTGAAGGTTTAGTATTAGAGATATACAATTGAAGATGATAGTTGTTCAGTTGTTTTTTCTGGAACATTTCTGCTCTAGAAATAAATGTTGAAGATGTGTAGATGTATATGCAGTTGTGATTTGAATTATATTATAGCATTGGTCTTAGTTGTGGTTTTTCCTAGTGATCCAAAAACTATTCAAGTGTGAATTCAGAAATAGTGTTACCAAGTGATGTTGTTATGATTAATTATTGATCTGGTCTAGAAATATGTTGTAATGCCTTTTGACATGGACAATTGGCAAGTGATATGGCATCTGGCATGGAGTGTGGATATCATTGTAGCGTTTGGAGGTTTGGAGATATTTGGCAAGTGATGTGGTTCTATGGGTAGTGTGATGCTACACATTTGAAATGACTTTGGAAGTTATTTTGGCGATTGCAGACATGGTGTTGGGTAATGTGTAACATGTTTATGGTCTCTTGTTCTCCTGGAGTAGAACATGCTTCATGTTTTTAGTTCAAGTATTTCATTTAATAGTTATGTCTTATCTGGATGGGTTTATGTTATGTATGATCTATATTTTGATCTAGATGCTTATGGTATAAGATCTTATTGTAAATTTTTGTTGACATGGCCAACATGTAATTTTATTTTAATTTTCTATTGTCATTGTCAACCTTGTTTTAATTCCAATGACCTATCTTGTATATGAGCACAGTGTGTTCTTTGGAAAATTTAAAGAGTGTAGTAAGAAATAAAGTGAAGATATATAAGAAGAGTTTCACAAACTTTATTTATGTGTACGAAGAAAGGACACAACATCTCAAACATTCTCTGACCTATTTTCACATCTGAAAATTCTTGTTTAATGCTTCAAATAATTCACTTTGTGTAGTATCGAAAAAATATTTTGGATGTGAAATCTTCATACCGGTCTCTTCATCTTTCATTCAAGTATGATATCCCTTCTATTGAAAGAAACACAAGAGTGGTTGGTCCAAAATTCAATGACCCATCTTCTTGCATCTTCAAAAATTCTATCTTTATGAGGAACTCTACAAATCAGTACCCAATTCTTTTCAATGTCCATATCCAACATATTTCTCTTCCTGATATATCTCTGAACATTTCTTTGAGATACAGGTTGAGTAAATAAAAAATTGTTCGAACTTGATTTCTATATGTCAATCTCTTATTGGAAATCATAGTCATCAACACTCTTCTAGCATCATTTGAATCCAATCCTCCATGATCTTCCATGTTAACAATGTTCAATGCATCTTGTAAATTTTGAATTATTGTCTCTTTTACTTGACCTCCTACAATTTTCCTATTATCAATAGCCAACAACTCCAAAACCAGAGTCATTTCTTTTTTCCTAAATAACTTTGCAAATAATTATGCTTTTCCCACCAAAGATTTATCCTCAAAATATTCCTTCCACATGTTTTTGAGATGTAATTTAATAGTGCTTTTAGGTACCAGGTACTCCGGTGCAATTTGACTAATAAGTGATTCCTCATTCATGTCCATTAAATTTTGTATTATAGGATAAATATGTATACTTCAACTACTACCAATATCCTCCCTTAGTTGAGTTGCACCTTCTTCAACATCGATAGGTTCTTCTTCAACATCGACCGGTTGCTCTTCGACAAGTTTTGTATGACCTTTCATTTGGTCATCCCTTTTACAATCATATTTCCTTGATTAGTCCTTTTATTTCCCATTGCTCAAATATCTAGGAAAGATTTTTTTTTTGCTTTAATCCTTCATCACTGAAAAAATTGCCTCCAGACTCCTTCTGAAACAAAATGTCTTTGTAACTTCCCTGAAAAAATGCCTCCTAGCTTCAAAAACCCCTTATATTCTAAAATAAGAATTTAAATTCACAATTGATATATATATATATATATATATATATATATATATATATATATATATATATATATATATATATATATATATATATATATATATATATATATATATATTAAAAACAACTTATATATATCCTTCTATTTGAAAGGGTGGGCTTCCCATGCGACTGCTCATGGGGAGCAATCCTTAAGGGTACTTGACCAAGTTAGGCTTGGCTGAGTCAGCCTAGGTGGCATGCCATGTTGGCAACCAAACCTCCAAAAATACAAAAATATAGAAATTTTCACTTATGTTGTTCCTTTCTCTACTAAAAATAGAAAATGTCAAAAAACTAAAAGTACCCTTTTCTAGATCTCGAAACTACAATTCAAGACTTATTAATTTTATATTGTTTCAACTACAAAATGTTAAACAAATTTGCTAAAAACTACATATAGGTATATTAAGCTTTGAGAAGTCATTGATTCGGAAAATATAGAAAAATGCTAAGTCAATTCAAAAAAAATTTAAAATTATATACAACACTAGAGAAGAGAGCCCTCTTCAAAAATATGTAATTTATTTTATTTTTGGTATAGTTTTGATAGGGGAAAAATATTGATTTCAGGTAAGTTCGACTTTGAATACTTATAATGGGAAAACTATAGATAAAAAACACTTCTTTCTTTTTTCCTGCACTAGATATACATGCCATCTAAAACACATTTTGAAATTGGAGGAGAAAATAATGTTTTACTTATAATGATTTGACGGGAAGTAAATTCCCTGATTTGCAGTATTTTTTAGGAAATGAAAAGTAGACCTAAAAAATTAAAAAAACATATTTATTTTTGTTCAAATTAATTTTAAAAAATTATAGGCATAAAATTCATCCTATTTCACACATTTCATCAGTTTACATCATCTTCAAATTCTAAACAGAAATGTGACTTTTATGCCTTTGAAGTTTTTTAGTTTTGGTGTTGTTAGCTTTTTCCTTTGTAAAAGGGTGATAACTTATTGTGCATTTACCCAAGAGTAGATTTCAATTTGTGAGGTTGTTATTTTGTGATTGTGGTGAAGAAGTAAAGGCAGTGACATTTTTTTGTTGAAGTTTACATATTTGTGTAGGATAACTGCATTATTAGAAGAATTACTCTTTATCTATTATGAAGAGTTGTATGTATCTTGTTCCTTGTAAAGTGAGTATTGGGTGCACAAGTTCCTTTTTGTATCTTTCTACTTTGGCAATGAGCCTCTTTTCCAAGAATAAAGTAGTGAGATCATATCTATATCCAGTGTTTTATGGACAATGAGCCTCTGATTGAAATTCTAGAGTAGTGAGCTCCAACTATCTTTGTAATTAGACTTATATCATTTATTTATCTTTGTGGACAAGTCCTCACCATGGTTTTTTCTAGTTTGGGATTTCCATGTATTTAAATCTTGGTGTTCAAGTGTTAGTATTTCTATTCATTATTTACTTAATATTTTGTGCAGTGGATATCATTAATGATGATTGAATATTTTAGTAAGAGTTTTGGTTTATGTTGATTCATCCCCCCCTCTCAACATCCAGTGTATGTTCAATAGCAAGTTTCTTATATACCCCTCAAAAACATTTTAATGTGGAAAAATCAAAGAGGGAGGATCTGAGGATTTGGATTTCCATCTTTACTATTAATCCCAACCTCTAGTTCAAATTTTGGAGGGATTGTGGGAGAATAGGACAATTGGATCAACCTATTCCCCCCAAATGCCAATGAGATTTAATTGGGGCTCCTAATTGAAGAGGGGATGTAGGAATGAAAATTAGAATCAAGGCTGGATTACTAAATATTAATTCAAAATCTCATATATGCTAAAATGGGGCCTAATTTAGGATCTAATTATAGGTTCTTACAATTTAGGACAATACATTTATCCCCAACTTTAGGGGGAGTATGAGTCCACCTCATGTTCATGTTAAATTAGAAGAAAGAGAGAAAGAAAAAGAAGGAAAATATATGATTATTGGAAAAACTACATAAAATGTAAGAAAACACTAAGTTTAAGGACATAATCACCCTATCAAAGGATCTCAACTTGGACAAACATGTGCAAAGGAATACAAATATTGACAAAAATAAAGTAAAAAGGAAAAGGGAAAATTAAAAAATATATATAAAGGATAAAAGACATCTTGACAAAAAAAGGGTTAGAATAAAAACTCCAAATTAATTAGTTGAACAAATTGTTATCAATCAAGTTTGCTCCCCAAATGCTAAGTAAGCCTCAACAAACCTATAATACATGGGACTACCCTTAGGTTGTTGATTACCTATGATGAGGGTAGACCTCAAAAGAGAGTTGGTTCTCCTTTGGAACCACCTAAAACTATTAACCTATTGAGGGAAAGGGATATAATTTCTTTAAAATTGAAACTTGATAGGGTGATTCACCAACTTTTAAATGATATCTATTTCACTTATTGAATAATAAGATGCAATAAGGAACCTTATTCTTTCTCACAACTCAGAAAATTAGACATGCGATGCATAAGCACTTCACAAGAAGGTTTGGACTCAACCTTTTCTTGAATGAAAATAAAATCTTCACAACTTTAACTTGCTAAAACAGAACAATACAACTTATGACCTACATCTAGCATGAATTTTCTTGCACCATTGATGTCTGAGTATAATCATAGCTAGAGGATTCAATAACAAAACATAGAAAATAAGATAAATCATTCATCAAAAGTAGACAAGAAGCACAAGAAGGAATAGTTGATGTAATTTATTAAGTTGAAAGGAAACTACTTGTTGTTACAATACTATAAAAAAAATAGTTACAATACAATCCACCTTTTGCATGAAAAAGGGAAGAGAAAGAACTGAACCATAAAAGAACCTCTATTATCCTTTTATGGAGAAAATACTTCAAGTCGGGTCCCTTATTAACTCCACCTAATGAATCAGTCATCTTCCTAGATTTTAGCTTGTAGGTATGGTTGGAGTTGGAAACTTTATCCTCCTAAAATCAGAAACATTTGACTGATTGAATGTATCCCTAAAATTCAGGAGTGATCTATGACATATCAACCTTCCCCATTTTGAAATTCAAGTTCAAATCTTCAAAAATCCTTAAAATATTCTATCAACCTCCTGTACTAATTTCTAATCTCCATAAAATCAAGCTTTCCAATGATGGCTCTACTTGAAATGAGCTTTCCAATGATTATGATCTTACTATTTATTGATTTTATTATGAATATATATTTTTAGTTTTATTGAACATAGGTTTCTCTCCATATATCAACTTCTTTGTTCAATGCTTATAAAAAATAGTGAACTAAGTAGAAAAAAACTAAAAAACATCTAGGTATTAGGTATTGATGTACTCTTTCCAACAACAAAAAAAATAATTTTGATGCATATAGAACAAGTTATGAGTGTGTAAGTGAACATATGCCTAAATTATTGTTAACTTTACTTCAAATATTAATACAATAAAAAATATTCAACATAATCAAATTAAATTGATTGTAATCACTAGATAGTGGTGTTACAAACCTAAATTCAAAAGAATCACATTTTTATCCCTTCTAGAAAAAAGTTATGATGTCCTAAGTGATTGTCACTCTTTAAAAAAGTTGTTTTCTATTATAAATTAATTTTTGAAGGAGATGGAAAAATAGATACAGACCAATTCCAACAAAAAAATTTTAAAAAATATTTAGGATCGACATAAAAAAATGTCACGAGTCACTAGTTTACATCATCTTCAAATTCTTAATGGTTTAGTAGCAATAGGTGTCCAAATGTGAATTTTTTTCAGAATGTTCATTTTAGTGTCAAAGTTGGTTAAAAAGTGTAACCCACTCTCGTGGGGTCACCCATTATATTAAATTTTATATCAATTAAGTGAGAAAAGTAGACAAACTATATAGCTATTATTTATGTAAATATACATTAAATGTACATGTGTGGGTCATTCAAACTATATAAATACGATGTATATGTAAACATAGGTGTCAAATTGTACTTGTAGTGCACATATGAGTTGTTGACTATATTACTTGTAAAATTTGTGTATGATTTTTCAATATGGTAATTTTGATGTGTGTATGACCTATTGGATTGAGCTAATCACTACAATAACTCCTAATTTTAGAATGATATTAACCTTTATACATTATTTTCTACATGCTTTCATATGAATGATAGGTATGTGACTAACACTTAATTGAAATGTGTTATAATCAAATTAGGGTTTAATAGTTTTCTAATAATTTTATAAGGTTTTCTAACCATTTTCTAAAGTTTTCTAAAAATATGAAATTTTGTTTGTCTAATAATACAACAAATAAAAACTAGAAAAAAAACATATATACTTGCGTAAATAAATTTAAAAACCTAATAACATACTAAAAAAATTATTTAAACATACAACATATAAGCAAAAATGAACAAAAAAAGGGAGAAGTTGGTGCACCTAGTATAGTAGCATCGAGATGTCCTATGATGTAGCATGCTCATAGTAAAAAATTGCCTTGTCAACCAAGGGGGTTTACTAGAAACTTTGTGTGGAGCCTAGAGGAACAATTGACAATGACCAAATACATATTTTCATGTAAAAGTTAGTGGAAAGGGGGTTTGATCAAACCTTATGCTTGATCGAACCCTCCTACACCATAGGGCTCGCTGAAACCTATATGACATCATATGTTCTATAGAATCCCATGATGCTTGTGTGTTTTCTCGAACGAGTAAAGCATGTTCAATCGAAGCTTTATATTTTCTCGAACATGCCATTTATGCATTTCTAGCAATTGCAGGTTTTTTCTTCATGGAAAAAAGTATAACCCACTATTGTAGGATCATCCCAATCTGAATGC